>VMDO01023095.1:0-32284 GCA_007922755.1 Pedetes capensis
AGTCCGACTCATAGCGACCCTATGTACAGCAGATCGAAACACTTGCCAATTCTGTGCCAGGCAAACAATCTTATTTATGTTTAAGCCCATTGTTGCAGACACTGTGTCAATCCATCTGGTGGAGGGTTTTCCTCTTTTGCATTGACCTGCCACTCTTCCAAACATGATGTCCTTCTCCAGGGATTGTTCTCTCCTGACTTTGTTGTTAGGTGCCGTCGAGTCGTTATCCGACTCATAGCGACCCTCTGTACAACAGGGGGAGCACTATTGTCAGTGCTTCTCTGCTGTTCATAGGGATTTCAATGGCAGATTGATTCCTAGGAGGGGGTTGCCAGGTCCTTCTCCCAAGCCTACAGCTTCTGGTGTTCCCAGGCGGTCTCCCATCCAGGTACTAACCAGGCCCGACCCTGCTTAGCTTCTGAGATCTGATGGGATCAGATGCCACAGGGCTACTGCTGCAGGCTCTCTCCTGACTACATGTCCGAAATATGTGAGACGCAGTTTGGCCATTCTTGCTTCCAAGGAGCACTCTGGTTGTACTTCTAGAACAGATTTGTTGGTTCTTTTGGCAGTCCATGGTATATTCAATAGACGTCTCCAGCACCACAATTCAAAAGCGTCAATTCTTTTTCTGTCTCTCTTGTTCAGTGTCCAGCTTTCACAACCATATGATGCCACTGAAAATACCATGGCATGAGTCAGACGCACCTTCGTCTTCAATGTGACATCTTTGCTTTTCAATACTCTAAAGAGGTCTTTTGCCACAGCTTTTCCTAGAGCAATGCGTCTTTGGATTTCTTGACTGCTGCTTCCATGAGTGTTGATTATAGAGCCAAGCAAAGCAAAATCTTGGACAACCTCAATCTTTTCTCCATTTATTGTGGAGTTGCGTGCTGACCCAGTCATAAGGATTTTTGTTTTGTTGATGTTTAGTCGTAACCCATATTGAAGGCTATGATCTTTGATCTTCATATGTGTGTGCGAGCGTATATGCATGGTTTTGTTTTTGTTTTTGTTTTGATTTTGTTTTTTTGATTTTTTGTTTGTTTTGTTTTGTTTCTTGGGGTTTTTGTTTTGTTTTTGGTTTGGTTTGGTTTTTTGTTGTTGTTTGTTTTTGTTGTTTTGTACGGGGGTTCAAAACCAAGGTCTTGCCGCCTATTCGCTTTGTAGATGCTGGACCGCCGCGCTGCACCCCCAGCCCATATTTTTACTTTTTGACACAGGGTCTCTCTGGGTTGCACAGGCTGCCTGTGATCTTGGGCTTGCGATCCTCCTGCCTTCGCCCCCAAGCTGCTGGGAATGCAGGTGTATACCACCGCACCTGACTATAAGCCATTTTATACGTGGGTGGGAGCGTGTATGCGTGAGGTTTTTTTTTTTTTTAGTTTTCTTCCTTTCTTGTTTTACTCTCTTCCCTCTTTCTATTCTCCTTCTCTTTTTCTTATGCTATATATGCGTCCTTATATTAATTATTTTACCATCAGAGCCCCCACACATCTGTCAGTTTGCCGTGGGGGCTTGCGTGTTGCGATGAGGCTGAGAGCTCTGCCACTGTAACCTCAGACATGAGCAGGGTTACCCATGGTGGACAGGTTTTCAGCTGAGCTTCCAGACTAAGACAGACTAGGGAGTAGGACCTGGCGAGCCACTCCCGAAACAACTAGCCATTGAAATCCAGATCCTAGCTAGAGCAAATCCAGCTTGGAGCAAACCTCCATTCAGCTGCTCTATCACAGTCTAACGGTATTTGCCGAAACCAGCAAAATCCCCTGCGAAGGTAAAGACAGAGCGGGCATCAACATACAACTTTCCAAGAGTTTGGATTTGCCTAGGCCTTATGTTATCTGAGCATGTGGCCAATTTGATGCTTTAACACTAGGTGGCGCTCTAAGTTCAAGTTTGCATTAATTCTCTTGTAAGCTTTATTGTTGTTGTTGTTAGGTGCCATCAAGTCGGTATCCGACTCATAACGACCCTCTGTACAACAGGGGAAACACTATTGTCAGTGCTTCTCCGCTGTTCATAGGGTTTTCAATGGCAGATTGATTTTTGGGAGGGGGTTGCCAGGTCCTTCTCCCAAGCCTACAGCTTCTGGTGTTCCCAGGCGGTCTCCCATCCAGGTACTAACCGGGCCCGACCCTGCTTAGCTTCCGAGATCTGACGGGATCGGATGCCACAGGGCTACGGCTGCAGGCGTAAGCTTTATTAGGTGCCCTTGAATTGGGTCTGACTCTTAGCAACCCTATGTGCAACAAGAGGAAACAATACTGGACGTTGTGCCATGCTCGGTACTACATCTGACAGTGCCTCTCTGCTATTTTTAGCGTGCTGTGCTAGTTGTTATTGTTGTTGTTGTTAGGTGCTGTTGAGTGGGTGTCCAACGCATAGCGACCCTATGTACAACAGGCAAAACACTATTGTCAGTGCTCCTCTGCTATTCATAGGGTTTTCAATGGCTGATTGCTTTTTGGGAGTGGGTGGCCGGGTCCTTCTCCCAAGCCTACAGCACCTGGCGTTCCTAGGTGGTCTCCCATCCTAGGACTAACCGGGCCTGACCCTGCTTAGCTTCCAGGATTTAATGGGATCTGATGCCACAGTGGTAAGGCTGCAACCTGACTCAACAGCACCTAACAATATATCCAGTATTCAACTATTTAAATGTCCTTTTAAAAGCAGGACTATCTTTTTTCCACACTCCTGGTGGTTGAACCCAGGGCCTCACACATGCTAAGCAGGGGCTCCACCGCTCAGCTGAACCCCCAGACCCTTATTTATTTATTTATTTATTTATTTATTTATTTATTTGCAGTATAGGAGTTGAGCCCAGGGTCTCAACTGAGCTGCACCCCCAACCCTTTTTTTTTAACTTTCTATTTTGGGACAAGTTACACTGGCTACCTCTGGCCTCAAACCCATGATCCCCCTGCCTCAGACTCCTGAGTTGCTGGGATTTCAGGGGTGCCCCACTGTACCATCATTTTATTTTATTTTATTTTATTTCATTTTAAATGTCTCTTCCTTCACAAAGCTGGTAACGACGATAGAGAGTAGGCTTTTAAAAAATCTTGGCTTGTCAAAAATGTTAAATCAATACTCTTATGTGGGTCCCCAGAATTTCTAAAACATTTTACTCTTCAGGGATATTTATCCAAAAGAAAGAAGACGGGTTTAAGACGTGGGGACAAAAGGACAAATTTTGCAATGTGAACGGAGCCACTAGGTGGCACTGCTTGCCCATCAATTTTGTGGCTTCCCTTCAAGGAGAAACAGGATAAAATGGCCTACAAGTCATTTTTGGCTAATTGAGGATGACTGATAGTTACAATGGAGGTTTTATCGTCTTACAATCAAAATCTGGTCGGAGCCAGGCGCTGTGGCTCACGCCTGTCATCCCAGCGACTAGGGAGGCTGAGGCAGGAGGATGGAGAATTCAAGGGCAAAGGCAGCGTCAGCAATTTAGGGAGACCGTCTCAAATTTTTTTTTTCAAATGTTCTTCAGGGGATGGGGTGCGACTCAGTGGTAGAGCATTTGCATAGCGTGAACAGTGCCTGGGCTCAACCCTGGTACTGAAAAACAAACCAACAAAAATCTTGGATTGTTTTATAGACTGGTTCTGTGCTGGCAAGTACTTGCATTTTTGTTTAATTGGAGGGGCAGGAAGATGGCTGCCTGTGTGGGGGCATTTAGCAGACATTGGGTTAGGTCATAGGTGATCAAAAGATACAGTGAATGTTTTTAAAAGGTATTACAGTAAAAGACACATTGATCCTGCTCGGAACCCCCTCCCCCCAGTTATCCCTGGTTCTTGGCAACTTTCTGAAGCAGTTGTGGAAATCTCTTTGTGACTGTCTTTAGTTGTACTGTTGTGGCTGCTTCGATGTACTGAATCGATTCAAAACGTTGACATGGTGACATTGGGGAAAGAGCTAAAAGAGCTAGAGGTCTCACGGTGCCGGATCCGGTGAATGAGGTAAATGAGGACCCACCGGGATATGTTCATTTGACACAAATTGCCGTGAGGGCAGGCTGCATATTTACTGATCTTTTTTCCAAGTGTGTATCTGATTGTCCCCAAAATAATTTATTGGCTAGTAGAGACGTTAACCTGAAGATTTATGATGCTACTTAGAGATGGACCCGTGGGGCCCGCCTGTGATCCCTCCTCCTCTGGAGGCTGAGGCTGGAGGATCGTGAATCCAGGCGAGCCTGGACTTTATGAGACTCTGTCTCAACCTCCCGAAGGTGGGGGAGGAGCCTAGTGGGGTGACCACATCTGTGATCCCAGCACTCGGGAGGCTGAGGCAGGAGGATCTCCAGTGGGAGACCAGAGGTAGCCTCTGTAATTTAGCAAGACCCTGTCTATAAATGGAAAATAAAAAACAGGCTAGGGGTGCAGCTCTGGGGTACAGGGCATGGAAGGTATGTGGGAGGCCCTGGGTTCACCCCCCCAGTACTGCAAAAAATAAATTAATTCAATAAATAAACAGAATAAAATGCCATTTATAACATATAATAAATTTCCATAAACACACGGATCAATTTCTGGAAACTGCTTCTACCACTGCATTGTGCTAACCTGACAAGGTTTCAGCTGCTTTATAATAGGGTGTGATTTTTATTCAGCCAAGTCTCTCGGCTTCATTGTACTCTCTTCTCTTTACAAAATTGACTTTGCTATTCATAACATTTACTTCCACATAAATTTAAAAATCATCCTGTCAGGTAAAGTAAAAATCCCCCCCGGGAGTTTGATTGGAATTGCATTAAATTCGAGAGCTAATTGAGAGATGATAACTAGAAGTGACATTTATAATCCTGAGTCTTCCCACCCGTAGGTACGTGATTCTCTAGCATTCCCAGGGCTTGAATCTCACGTCCTTGGATGGACTGAGTCCTCTGCTCAGAGATAAACACTGCATTCTGAGAACAAAAGCTTCCCATTTTTTAGGGCAGTGGTCTCCAAATTATTTTTATTACATAGCCCTATGAGTAAAACTTGTAAGCATAAAAATGCACATTCTTTACACACCTATGTTGTTGTTGTTAAGTGCTGTTGACTTGGGTCTGGCTCATAGCAACTCAATGTACAACAGAATGAAATACTCCCGACATCCCGCCAAGCCCGGCACTATGTCAATGCTTCTCTGTTAATCATAGGGTTTTCAATGGCGGATTGTCTTGGGAGCGGGCTGCCAGGGCCTTCTCCAGAGCCTATAGCACCTGGTGTTTCCAGGTGGTTTCCCATCCAAGCCCTTAGCTTCTGAAATCTGATGAGATCGGATGGCAGGGTGGTATGACTAATAGATACCTTATAAAAACACGGGAGAAGAATCGATGCATTTGAATTATGGTGCTGGAGACATCTATTGAATATAGCATGGACTGCCAAAAGAACCAACAGATGTGTCCTAGAAGTGCAACCAGAGTGCTCCCTGGAAGCAAGGATGGCCAGACTTCATCTTACATATTTCAGACATGTTGTCAGGAGAGACCAATCCCTGGAGAAAGGCATCATGTTTGGGAGAGTGGCAGGTCAATGACAAAAAGGAAAACCCTCCACCAGATGGATTGACACAGTGTCTGCAACAATGGGCTTAAACAAATAAGATCAAGTGCCTGGCACAGAATCAGGGAGTGTTTCGATCTAATGTACAGACAGCCGCCATGAGTCAGACTCAAGTCCACTGCATCTAACAACATGTCAGATTCACCAGTCATTGGAGTCTCCACCGGATGGCTTTAAAGCCACACGCTGCAGACGGGCACGGTGGCGCACGCCTGTCATCCCAGCGACTAAGGAGGCAGAGGCAGGAGGATGGCAAGTTCGAGACTAGAGGCAGTCTGCATAACTTAGCGAGACCCTGTCTCAAAAAGTGAAAAAATGGGCTGGGGGTGCAGCTCAGTGGTCCAGCACTTGCAGAGCATGAAGGCGCGAGGCCCTGGGTTCAACTCCCAGTACTGCCAAAAAAAAAAAAAAAAAGCCACACATTGCAATCGTGCAAAAAAAAAAAAATTTTTTTTTTAAACTGTACAAAGCAGCAGCAGGCAGAGCCGCCCGCTGGCTCGGGGGCGGTGTCGAGGGGCGAGAAGGGGACGCGTGCCGGCCACGCAGGAACAGCCGGGGGCCGAGCAGCGAACCCGGGCCTGAGAGCTCGGGGCCCGTGCGGCGCGCGGCCGGGCCGGACCCGGGCGCACCGGAAGCCGCGGCTCCCACGTGGGCGCTGCGGCCGCGCGGGCGAGGGCTGCTTTCCAGGAAGCAAAGAAAAAAAAGGAAAAAAAAAAAAGAAAGAGAAAGGGGGATTCGTGAGGGGGGAAAAGGAGGCTGGTGGCGAGCAGGGGCCCGGCCGCCGCCCGCCCGCCGCGCCCGCCTCGCGCTCGGCCCCGGCGCCGCCCGCGCTGCCCCCGCGGCCCAGGCCTCGGACCCGCGGCCGGCGCCCTCAGGTGCGTACCCCGCCCCCGCCGCCATGACATGGCGACGCTTTCCGCGGGCTTCCCCCTCCCGACGGCCCGAGGAAGCGAAGCCGCCATCCCGAGCGCACGGCGGGAGGCGGCCGAGCGCCCGGGACGCCCCCAAAATGGGCCTCGAACCCCTTTTCCCGCGTGCGAGCCCCGGAGAGTGGGGGTGGGGCGGGGAAGCCCTCGCCGCGGGGCACCCTGGAGTACGCCCGGAGCGCGTGCCTCCCTCTCTTTTCTGATTGGCTGGACGGAGACGGGGGGCGGGCGCTCGCGGGGCGCGTGAGGTCACGCTCCGCCCTGCCCGTGCGTGTGAGGCGCTGGCGCTGCGTGCGGACGCACTTGATTGGTTAAAGGGGAAGGCGGGGCCGCCGCTGTTGCTTAGTAACCACCACGCCCCCGGGTACGCCCCCTTACGTAGAGGTTGCCTAGTGGACCCAGCGTGCATTTATCTTTTGATCTGGTCTGAGGCTGGGTCCTTAGGGTTCTTTTTTGTTGGCGGGAAGTAAGGCCAAGACTCGGAGGAACAGGCTCAAGGGCCGGACCGCGGTTTGTCGCAATTCTGGCTTCGAGTTCACGGGGGCAAAAACTTCGAAGGGCTGTGTTTTCAGCCCTCAAATCGGAGCTTTTTTGTGTAGTAAGAGCTTTATTGAGAGAACGCGGCAAAACTCACCCTTTAAAAATTCAGTGTGGCCCACGCTGTGATCCCAACAACTCGGGAGATGGAGGCAGGAGGATCGCAGGGTCGAAGCCAGAGACAGTCTGCGTAATTTAACGAGACCCTGTCTCAAAAAGTAAAAAAACGGGCTGGGCGTGCAGCTCAATGGTAGAGCACTTGCAGAATAGGTGTGAGGTCCTGGGTTCAATCCCCAATTACCAAAATAGTAACAATGATGATGATGATGATGGTGATGATGGTACTGGGTTTGTAAATATACTTCCATCACCATTCCAGGACAGTTTCAGCACCTGAGAACTCCACACCCATTAAGCTGTGGATTCCCCATTTCCCACCTCTCCAACCAGTCCCTGGTCACCAGCAATCTACTTTTGTCTGTAGATTTATTATGGACATTTCATGTAGATGAAGGCGTCCTAGGGCGTTTTCTTGTGTCTGGCTTCTTTCATTCTGCATTGTGGCTGCATAATCATGGTATAAATACACCACGTTTTGATTTTTCCATCTGGGCATTTGGGTGGTTTCCATCTTCCAGCTATTGTGAATGATGCTGTTGTGTTTATTCGTGTACATGTTCTTGTGTGGATATTTATTTTCTTGTGTCACAGGTGCTTACCCACACGATGTTTGTCTTTCTGTATCTGACTCATTTCATCAACCTGTCTGATTTCCATCCCTGTTGCTGCAAATGACAAAATTCCATTCCATTTTATGGCTGAGTAATATTCCATGGTGCATAGTCCACCTGTTCTGTATCCATTTACCTGACGTTGGACACCTAGGTTGATTCCACAACTTGGTTATTGTGAACAGTTCAGTGATAGGCATACAAGCCCAGATGTCTCTTTGACATGCTGATTTCAGTTCTGTGGGGTATAGACCCAGTGGTAGGGGTGCTGGGTGGATTGTACAGCAGTTCTATTTCTACTTTTTTGGAGAACCGCCATACCGCTTTAGACAAAGGTTGTAACTATTTTGCATTCCTACCCACAGTGTATACATCTCTGCCCTCCCTGCACCCTCTCCAGAATGGTTATCTTTTGTCCTTTTCATAATAGCTATTCCATTTAAACACGATTCAGCTTTTGTTTTGTGGGGAAAAAAAACATTCAGTGCTTTAGTTTCAGTGCTGGTACTTTCAACAGATGTCTGGATGTGAAATTGGAAACTAGCCAGTTGGATATTGCTTGTGGCGGCAATTGAAGCCAGCAGCCTTTTCTCTTTCCTCCTACCTGGTGGTGATTTGCAGTGGTGATTCACAGCTGGTCACAGTGTGCCTTGCCTGCCTAGGTTGATTTGATTGATTTATTTGTATTTGTATGTATGTATTTGCATTTGTATGTGTATTTTTTACATATGAGGGTGTTGTGCCCAAAGTCAGAGTTCCCCAAAAACCACCAGGGAGTCCGAAGCCGCATGCAATAACTACGAGCCTTTATTAAAGCTTGAGCTCAAGGGTACTGCACCTCACTGGTGCAGTGGTTCAATGTTGGGACCCCCAACTCCTTGCAGGGTAAAGACTTATATTGTGGGTTACACAGGGAAGCAGCAAAGGAGAAAGTGAAAGTCAGATAAGGTGAGGCTTTGAGTTGCTAAAGTATGCCATTCAGAGGCAGAGGGGTCTGCTATTGGAAGTCAAATAAGGTGGGGCTTTGAGTTGCTAAAGTATGCCATTTGTGTTAGCTTGAGGTCTGGGAGTTCTTGGAAGTTACTGCCCTTATCTACAGCCTTTCGTTCTGGCCCAGAGCATTCTGCTCTAGTGATCTTTTAAAGGAATTTGTGGAGCAGCGCCTGTAAGACAGAATCCTAAGATAAAGGGGTCATTCGGGCTGACTATGGGCTCTTGGTCAGCCTGGGCGTCTCAGGAGGAAGGACATGGCAATCCACTCCCAAAGCAATCCCTAAACAATCAGCCATTGAAAACTCTCTGAGGGTCGCTAAGGGCACCGTTATAACAACAACAACAATTTTTTGCATTGCTAGGGATTGAACTCAGGGCATCAAAAATCCTAGGGAAGTGCACTAAGGTACACCCTCACCCTGCCGGCCTGTTGGTTAAGCCCTGAGGTCTTTCACTCTGCCCTGGGTCTCCACCCTCACTGTAAGCCTGGACTGTCCCTTCCCTCCTCCGCCTCTGGAAGGAATTCCCAGGGGCCTTCATTTCTCTCAGGCCTCCCAGTTGTTCACCTGGAGGTTCCACATGGCCTGGGCCATTTCCAGGGGGTCTGGCTTGCTTTTGCCTTTATTACCTCCCGTTCTGCCGCGCGTGTTCAGATGCCTCACCAGATGGGCATGTTGTTGTTGTTGTTGTTAGGTGCTGTGGAGTCGGTATCCGACTCATAGCGACCCTCATAGGGTTTTCAATGGCTGACTGTTTTGGGATTGCCTTGGGAGTGGATTGCCAGGTCCTTCTCCCATTTTTGTGGTACTGGGGATTGAACTCGGGACCTCAGAGACTGCAGCGCAGCGCTCTACCCACTGAGCCAAACCCCGGATGGGCATGATTAGATTCTATTCACCTCGTCTCCTAGCATCCCTGCCTGCTAGAGGTGTAAGATTTCACATACCAGGTGCTCAGTACATTTTTGTTTCGCCATAAATAGGTACCCTGTAGTTTGTAATTTGCATTTAGCACAGGGCGGAGGCCAGCTGGAAAAGTTGAGACTTCTGGAACTTGTTAATTAAAACCAGATCCTCAGAGACTTGAGAAGTTTGCCTGTGGGAAGGAAAACCTAGACATAAGTTTTAAAAAATAAAACCAGGTAGGGGCTAGGGGCAGCTCAGTGGTGGAGCATTGCCCGGCATGGACAAGGCCCTGGGTTCAATCCACTGCTCCCCACTCAACCCCAACAAAATAAATAAATAAATAAATAATAAACAAACCCAGGCCAGTCTTTCAGGATTTCAGAGGTTCAGCCAGGCACAGTGGCGCACGCCTGTGATCACGGCACTCAGGAGGCGGAAGCAGGAGGATCACAAGGTGAAGGCCAGCCTGGCTACATAGAAGGATCGTGTCTCACAAAAAACAAAACAAAGCCCAGCACAGTAGTGCTTGCCTGTAATCCCAGGGACTTGGGAGGTGGAGAATCACAACTTTGAGGCCAGAGGCAGCCTGTGTAACTTAGACCCTGTCCCAAGATAAAAAATAAAATGAAAAAGAGGCTGAGTTTGCAGCTCAGTGGTGGAGTGATGGCCAAGTATGTGCACAGGTCTGGGTTCAACGCCCGAGTACTGGAAAATAAAATAAAATAAAATAAATCAAAACAAACAGAAAAAAAAATCAACAAAAATGTTGCAGAGAGTGAAAAAATAGAGCAGATGACATTCCAAATGTTGAAAGGTTGTAGGCAGTGGATATAAATTCTGCATCAGGGCAAGGAAACCGTGCTTGTCTGAATAGTAACTATTTTTCACTTTGGGGACGTCAGTATAAAATAATGACTCTGAAATCAGCAAGAGCCAGAGGGGAGTGACCATCGCCCCAGAACACAAACTCCGGTTACCCAGAACAACATGATTCCTTCATGAAAGAGGTCACATAGGCATTTATACTCACAAAGGAAAGTAGGGGGGCCCATCAAGTAGGCAGACCCCAAAGAGGGGAAGAAATGTCTTTTGGAGGATTCAGAACTTATCCTTTTTGGAGGGCGATGGTACTGGGGGTTGCGTTCAGGGCCCTGTGCATGCTAGGCAAGTGATCCACGCCAAGGGACATCCCCAGCCCAGGTACTGTCTTGCGGTACTGGGGGTTGAACCCAGGGCCTCGCGCCTGCATGCTCTGCAAGTGCTGGACGACTGAGCTGCACCCCCAGCCCGTTTTTTTACTTTTTGAGACAGGGTCTCGCTAAATTATGCACACTGCCTCTGGTCTCGAACTTGCGACCCTCCTGCCTCCGCCTCCCAAACCGCTGGGATTACAGGCCTGTGTCACCACGCCCGGCTCCAGGTACTGTCTTTAACAAGACAAGGAAATCTTTTACAGGATTCAGATGTTATCATCCTGGGTAGAGGCCAGAGGTCTCTCCAGCTGAGTATGCATCCCAAGGGTTTTATCTAGTGGTCACCAAGATGCTATGTCAGGTACCAAGATTGATCGTAAATGGGTATCACAAGGGACTAAAGATAGCCCAAGATAACCTTGGATCTCGATAGACAAGGTTCCATCTCTCCCTCATCACCACGCTCAAATCAGCGTAAGTCTAACAGTCTGCAGGCCGTTAAATACAGATGTAGTTTCTTAGGAGAGGTTCAGTTCACAGGGACACGGGGTGTCCTTCTAATTGGGGATTGATCCAGGGACCTGGACATGCATTGCAAGTGCTTTACCAATGGGCTAGGGCTGGGATTTAGCTCATTTGGTAGAGCACTGCGCTGCAGTTTCTGAGGTCCCGAGTTCAATTCCCAGCACTGCAAAAATGGGAGAGGGGCCTGGCAACCCACTCCCAAGGCAATCCCGAAGCAGTCAGCCATTGAAAACCCTATGAGGATCGCTGTGAGTGGGATAACGACTTGACGGCACCTAACAACAACAACAACAACACACACACACACACACACACATATATTTATGTACATATAAATATATATATGGCCTGCAGCTGTAGCCCTGTGGCATCCGATCCTGCCAGATCTCGGAAGCTAAGCAGGGTCGGGCCTGGTTAGTACCTGGATGGGAGACCGCCTGGGAACACCAGAAGCTGTAGACTTGGGAGAAGGACCTGGCAACCCCTTCCCAAAAATCAATCTGCCATTGAAAACCCTATGAACAGCAGAGAAGCACTGACAATAGTGTTTCCCCTGTTGTACAGAGGGTCGCTATGAGTCGGATACCGACTTGACGGCACCTAACAACAACAACAAATATGTGTGTGTGTGAGTGTGTGTGTGTGTGTACACACACACACATACATACATATTGAGACAGGGCCTGGCTGAGTTGCACAGGCTGCCTCTGGCCTCCAATGCACCATCCTCCTTCCTCTGCCTTCCCAGTGCTGGGATCTTCCACGCCAGGCTCCTCCCCAATCTTGAGACAAGATCTCACGAGGTTGAGACAGGGTCTGGTGAGGCCCAGGCTGGCCTGGAACTCGTGATCTTCCTGCCTGGGCCTCCTGACTCACTGGGATCACAGGCGTGGCCACCACTGCACCCAGCCCCCAGTGAACGTCTTTAAGGGTTGATTTTCTTCAACTCTAAGGGACAGTGGGAACTGGATTATTTATGGAGCACCTGCAGCTGTAACCTTGTGACTTCGAGGACCCTGGCAGGCCTCTGCCACTCACGTCCTCACTGCTTCTCTCGCGCAGGGATCATGGCCCAGGTGGCGATGTCCACCCTGCCCGTGGAAGACGAGGAGTCATCGGAGAGCAGGATGGTGGTGACCTTCCTCATGTCTGCCCTCGAGTCCATGGTAAGGCGGCCCTGGTCCTGCCCTGCATCCCCTGGCTGGAGAACTGTTGAAGCCCTTCAGGGTCCCTTCCAATGTCCGCTCCAGTTTGGCATCCTGTCTGTATAAGGCTGTCCCTTGGCCAAGCGTGGTGGCGCCCGCCCGGGATCCCAGCACTCGGGAGGCCGAGGCAGGAGGATCGTGAGTTCCAGGCCAGCCTGGGCCTTGCGAGACCTTGTCTCAACCTCGCAAGATCTCTGCTCAAGGTGGGGGCGGAGCCTGGCATGGTGACCACGCCTATGATCCCCACACTCAGGAGGCTGCGGGAGGATCAAGAGATCCAAGCCAGCCTGGGCCTCGCGAGACCTCTCTGAACCTCACGAGATCTCGTCTCAAGGTGGGGGCGGAGCCTGTGATCAGAGCAATTGGGAGGCTGAGGCAGGAAGGTGGTGAGGTCCAGGCCAACATGGGCTAAAAAAGAGAAGCTCAGCAGCTTTGCTGGAGACAGACTTGTCAACCCCACCTTATTCTGGGGATCAAAGGCAGCATCTCCAGTACCAGGACAGTGACAACATGTCTTTCCTGACCTGATTCACCGAGGACACCTCCGTGTGTGTCAGTCTCGCCAGAAGTGCAGAACCTAGATCAGAGGGAGGAGCCTCAGGCGAACCAAGCTGAGGGACGTCCTACAAAACCACTGAGACGATCTTAATTACTATTATTATCATTATTATTATTATTATTATTATTACTAGTGTTTTTTAAGGGCTGGGATTTAGCTCAGTTGGTAGAGCGCTGCGCTGCAGTCTCTGAGGTCCCGAGTTCAATTCCCAGCCCTGCAAAAATGGGAGAAGGACCTGGCAATCTACTCCCAAGGCAATCCCGAAACAGTCAGCCATTGAAAACCCTATGAGGGTCACTATGAGTCAGATACTGACTCAATGGCACCTAACAACAACTAAGTGCTTCTGAGGCAGGATCCCTTTGTGTAGCAAGGCTGGCCTCGAATCCGTGATCCTCCTGAACTCTCAGTCCTCCTCCCTCAGCCTTCCAAGCGCTGGAATCAGAGGGAGACATCACCATACCTGGCTGGGTGGACTGCTGATAAATATCAGTGTTGTGACAGACAAAGGAAAACCAGAGAACTGGTCAAGATGATAGACAGTTCTCATTGCCCTGGGTCTTCATTTGGCTTTCCATTGGAACGTGGACCAAAAATCAATTTAAAATTGAAAAATTAAAGTGAAGTGTATTTTTAATTAATTTTGGAGTACTTTGGGGTGGAACCCAGGGTCTCATGCTTACTTTACAAGTGCTCTACTACTAAGCTACACCCCCAGACCCCATTTTTTATTTTTTATCTTGACACAGGGTCTAAGTTATGCAGGATGCTTCTGGCCTCGAAGTCACGATCCTCCTGCCTCTGCCTCCCGAGTTGCGGGAATCACAGGGTGAGGACACTACGCCAAGCTCCTCCCCAACCTTGAGACGAGACTCCTGAGGTTGAGACAAGGTCTCGAGAGGTCCAGACTGGCCTGGACCTCAAGATCCTTCTGCCTCCGCCTCCCGAGTACTGCGATCACAGGCGTGGCCACCGTACCACTTTAAGACAAGATCTCTGGAGGCTGAGGCTGGGTCTTAGGAGGCCCACGCTGGCCTGGCACTCCCGATCCTCCTGCCTCTGCCCCCTAAGTGGCAGTGCTGCGCCTGGCTTGCTTTTAATTCAGTGGTAAGTATTACATGACTTGCTGTTACCTGTGGAGGGGTTAGCGACAGCCAGACCTGCAGCGTAGGATGCGCTTCTGCAAATGTGCTGCAGTCCCTTATGTTGACTCCTGTGGGGACCTGATGCCAGGGTGCAAGGTCGGAGGTCGTGTTGAGAGAGGAACACACTCTGTAACGTTCAGCCAACCATGCTGTACATAGATAGTAGGGGAGAACTGAGGTTCCAAGTATACAGAGGCAGACACCAGTCTGCAGTCCAGATTCTTCCAACCACGAAAATAAAATTGTAAACAAAGTTTGTCGAATTGATTAGAATTCTTATGGCTTTTGGGCATAAACCTGTACCACAACCATAAACACTATCATTACTAGTGTTTTTGAAGGGCTGGGATTTAGCTCAGTTGGTAGAACGCTGCTCTGTAGTCTCTGAGGTCCCAAGTTCAATTCCCAGCACTACAAAAGTGGGAGAAGGACTTGGCAACCCACTCCCGAGGCAATCCTGAGACAGTCAGCCACTGAAAACCCTATGAGGGTCTCTATGAGTTGGAAATGACTCGATGGCACCTGACAACAACAACAACAAATGTTGCTCCTTGCATCTAATTTTGTATTCTTTTCTTCAAGTAGACCTCTTCAGCACACCCCACAAATGCTAGATCTGCCCTTGTATGGAATACACCATTTTTTTTGTTTGTTTGTGTCTATTTCAGTGCAAAGAACTGGCCAAGTCCAAGGCTGAAGTGGCCTGCATTGCAGTGTATGAGACGGATGTGTTTGTGGCGGGAACTGAGAGAGGATGCGCCTTTGTCAATACCAGAAAGGATCTGCAGAGAGATTTTGCAAACTACTGTAGGTGTTCATGGCTTTGTCCTTCATACTTCAAAAATCTTAAAAGTTTGGTAGGCAAGACGTAGGATATTTTCTTGACAGATGGGTGCATTATCCTAAAAATGTCTCTGACACATTTTCTTTGCCTGGGCCTGACAGATCAATTGCTGCCTCATACAGAAGGGTCTAAGACCTTCACGCTGGGCACGGTGGTGCACGCCTGTCATCCCAGCGGCTCGGGAGGCGGAGGCGAGAGGATCGCAAGTTCGAGACCAGAGGCAGTCTGGGTAACTTAGGGAGACCCTGTCTCAAAATGTAAAAAAAATGGGCTGAGGTGCAGCTTAGTGGTCCAGCACTTGCAGAACATGCAGGCGCAAGGCCCTGGGTTCAACCCCCAGTATTGCAAAAAAAAAAAAAAAAGAAAAAAGAATCCAAGACCCGTGTGGTCAATAGGTTTTTGTCCTGTGTCCCCAGCAGTACCCTGGTTTTGTATAATAAACTTGAAGCATATAGAGTACATTATCTTTAATTTGTGAAATAACCCTGGATTTTATGAACTACTCGTACTAGTCTTTCTCAAAGAAATGAAGAAAACTTTTTCAGGGTTTGTTAGGTATTTTTGTTAATAACTGTTTTATACAGTTACTCCTCTTTCCCTTATTTTTTTATTTATTTGCTTACTTATTTACTTAATTTTTGTGGTACTACAGGTTGAACCCAGGGCCCCATGCATGTTTTGCAAGTGCTCTACCACTGAGCCCCCTTGCCTATTTTTTTTTTTTACTTTTTGTCTTGAGTTCCGCAGGCTGCATCTGGCCTCAAATCCACGAGCCTCCTGCCTCCGCCTCCTGAGTTGCTGGGATTATACTATGTCTGTTGTTGTTGTTGTTATTGTTGTTAGGTGCAGTCGAGTCGGTATCCGACTCATAGCGACCCTCATAGGGTTTACAATGGCTGACTGCTTCGGGATTGCCTTGGGAGTGGATTGCCAGGCCCTTCTCCCATTTTTGCGGTGCTGGGAATTGAACTCAGGGCCTCAGAGACTGCAGCGCAGCACTCTACCAACTGAGCTAAATCCCAGCCCGTACAATGTCTGGTCATAGATTATAGCTTTAAAAAATGTTTTTGTCATTTAAATCTCATGCACCAAAATTAAAATAGTACAAATTATTGTTATTCGTTCATGTTTCCTTTAGCATCAAACATTTTGTTTTGTTTTGTTTTGTTTGTGGTACTGGGGGTTGAACCCAGGGCCTCGCACCTGCATGCTCTGCAAGTGCTGGACCACTGAGCTGCACCCCCAGCCCATTTCTTTACTTTTTCAGATAGGGTCTCACCAAATTATGCAGACTGCCTCTGGTCTCGAACTTGCGATCCTCCTGCCTCTGCCTCCCCAGCCGTTGGGATGACAGGCGTGCTCCACCGCACCCGGCTCTTTTTCTCTTTTTTAAAGTGAAAAGATCCTTTTATGTCCCCCTTCCACCCCATTTTCCTTTCAATACCGGAAACATAGACAGGCGCAAAGGGGCCGTACCCATGCCCAGATTCTGACCCTGTCACCCCCTGTGTCTGTCTGCAGGCGCTGCAGAAGGGCCGAGTGAGGTGAGGCCCCCGCGCCCCCCGGCGGCGACGCAGGTCCACACGGGAGAAGCGGAAGCACTCAGAAAAGCAGTTGAGGACCATTTCTGCTTCTGTTACGGTAAAGGCCGCAGGGAGCAACTTGGCCTCTGCATAGTCGCCAAAGAGGACACTGGCACACACAGCTTTACCCACGTGCCATGTGATGGCTGGGATGTCGCAAATATTCATGTGTCTATTTATTTATTTGGCAATACCAGGGGCTGAACCCAGGGCACATCCTTTGCGAGCCCTCTACCGCTGAGCCACACCCCCAGCCCATTCTGTTTCTTTAAGTTTTTATCTCGAGACAGGGGTCTCGCTAAGTTGCACAGACTGCCTCTGGCCTCCAACTTGCGATCCTCTGGTCTCCACCTCCCTAGTTGCTGGGATGACAGGCGTGCGCCACCGTGCCTGGCAACATGGGCTTTTGTAAAAATATCTGCACTGTGTTTTAAAAAGCCGGAGGGCTGGGGCTGTAACTCAGTGGTTGAGCACGCGCCTGGCATGCTCAGGCCCTGGGTTCCACCCCCAAAAACCGCAAGAGAAAAAAAAAAAAGAGTTTAGATAATTAAATAGCTATGCAGATGTTATATTTAGCTGTAATATAAGGACCCTATAGTCTTTTTGTTTTGTTTTGTTTTGTTTTGTTTTGTTTGTGGTCCTGGGGCATTGAACCCAGGGTCTCATGCATGCTTTTTGCAAGCACTCAGCCCTTGAGCTGCACCCCCAGCCCATTTTTCATTTTGTAGTTTGAGGCAGGGTCTCACTAATTTACACAGGCTGCCTCTGTCCTCGAACTCATGATCCTCTGGCCTCTGCCTCCCTAGTCGCTGGGATGACAGGAGTGCGCCACCACGCCCAGCAGGCCCTAGCATCTTGTGACTTTGTTTACCATTCCTAGACACCTTCAGTCATTTCTATAGTCTGCAAGTGCATGTAGTCTTTTGACTTTGGGGACCTCCAGCATGGCGTGCCTTGAGATCTCAGGTGACACTTCTCAATGAGAAATGACGCTCCAGCTCCTTGGGGCTGCCAGCCATTACACAGACTGACACCACCCCAGCTGTTGACTTGAAACCCCGTTGACATCATAACTTCCTCCACAGGTGCCTTGTCCTGACCCGTGTTGGGGGCCTTACCTGACACCTAAGCTTTGGGTTGGGGATCGAACCCTCTCCTAACAACATCCCAAGTCACCAACGGGTGCTCTGTGCAGAGGACCGCCCAGGGCGAGCACCCCACGTTGATTAACCTCCGAGAGAATGGAGAAAAAGGCCTATGGTTTTCCGCCTTTTTTTTCCTTTTCTTTCATTTTCTTTTTGAGACAGAGCCTCGCTGGGCCAGCTTTGAGTTCGCTGTGTTGCCCAGGCTCACCTTGTGCTTGGCATCCCCCTGCCTCGTCCTCCTGGGTGCTGGGATTACAGGCGCGCACCACCATGCCCAGCTCCCGCCTGCCTGCCTGCCTGCCTTCTCTTCTCTCCTTCCTTTCTTCTTTCCTTGTCTCTCTCCCTCTCTTCCTTCGTTCGTTCCTTCCTTCTCTTCCTTCCTTTGTTCTTTTCCTTTCTTCTTTCCTCCCTTCCTCCCTGTCTCCTTTTCCTTTACTTTCTTTCTTTCTTTTCTGTACTGGGGGCTGCACTCAGAGCCTCATGCATTCTTCCCAAGTGCTCTGCTGCTAAGCTGCAGCACCCCAGATCCTTTACCATGTTCCATCTTGAGACAGGGGCTTGCTAGTTACACAGGCTGCCTCTGGCCTCAAACCTGGGATCCTCCTGCCTCTGTCTCCTGAGTCACTGGGACCCGTGCACCACTATACCTGGCCATTATTTTCTTTCTTATGTGAAGGTTTAAAGCAAAATGCTTTATAAATTTTGGGCTCTCTGGTTGGGAATTGTACTGATCTATCTAATGGCAGGGGGCTGGGATTTAGCTCGGTAGAGTGCCACTCTACAGTCTCTGAGGTCCCAGGTTTGATTCCCAGCACCGCAAAAATGGGAGAAGGACATGGCACTCCATTCCTGAAGCAATTCCAAAACAAGTATCCAATGACAACCTTATGAGGGTCACTATGAGTCAGACACAACTCAACCGCACACCACAACACCACCTAAGGGTAGAGATGGCTGGGATTTAGCTCAGTTGGTAGAGTGCTGCTCTGCGGTCTCTGAGGTCCCGAGTTTGATTCCCAGCACCGCACAAGTGGGAGACGGATGTGGCAATCCACTCCCAAGGCAATCCCAAAAAACAGCCATCAAAAACCCTCTCAGGGTTGCTATGAGTCAGATATGACTCCGGTACCCAACAGCAACAACAACAACTTTTGGGAGAAGGACCTGGCAGCCCACTCCCAAGAATCAACCCGCCATTGAAAACCCTGTGAATAGCAGAGAAGCACTGACAATAGTGTTTCGCCTGTTGTACATAGGGTCACTGTGAGTCAGACACCGACTTGATAGCACCTAACGACAAGGGTAGAGAAGAATAAGTACAGTGTACCTTTGCAGCCACCTGCCACCCCGTGAGTTTATTACCTTAAATGAAGCTGAGTGGTGGAGTCTGAGGCTTGTACCACTCAAAGCCCTTTGCCTCCTCTTCCAGGTAAAGCCTTGGGGACGGCAGTAATGGTCCCTGTTCCCTATGAGCAGATGCTGCGAGACCAGGCAGCCGTGGCAGTGCGGGGCCTTCCGGAAGGGCTCGCCTTTCAGCACCCTGAGCATTACGACCTGGCCACCCTGAAGTGGATTCTGGAGAACAAGGCGGGGATTTCGTTCCTCATCAAGAGGTGACTCGCTCTCCGCCTTCCTGACAGTTCATTTAAAGACAAAGGCATGGCCTGATTGGGACGAGCTCATGGCGCCCTGTTACATTTAAACGTTTATTATAGCCGGGCGCAGTGGCTCACACCTGTAATCCCAGTGGCTCGGGAGGCGGAGGCAGGAGGATCACACGTTCGAGACCAGAGGCAGTCTGCATAACTTGGCGAGACCCTGCCTCAAAAAGTAAAAAAAAAAAAATGGGCTGGGAGTGCAGCTCAGTGGTCCAGCACTTGCAAAGCATGCAGGCACGAGGCCCTGGGTTCAACCCACAGTACCGTAAAAAAAAAAAAAAAAACACAAAAAACATTTATTATGTGGCTCCTTGCACATAAAGCCCTGGGTTCCATCCCCAGCATAAAAAGAAAATGAAAGTTGACCGTCCACGTGTGGGAGACGGCTCTTCTTGTGTGTTCTCGTTGGGTAACTGTGTTGGTTTTCTTCCAGACCTTTCCTGGGTGCAGAGAGCCAGCCAGGTGAGTGACATCTTCTTATCCTTGGTGGCTGCCCAGAGCTGTGAAGTCATTTTGCTTCTTATAAAGAAAATGGAAGCTGGGCGCGGTGGCGCACGCCTGTCATCCCAGTGGCTCGAGAGGTGGAGGCAGGAGGATCACAAGTTTGAGACCCGAGGCAGTCTGCATAACTTAGCGAGACCCTGCCTCAAAAAGTAAAAAAAATGGACTGGAGGCGCAGCTCAGTGGTCCAGCACTTGCAGGGCATGCAGGCGCAAGGCCCTGGGTTCAACCCCCAGTACCAAAAACAAAGAAAAAGAAGAAGAAAAGGAAAATGCAGAGTCCTTGATTTCATCTCTTTGAGGGGACAACCCTGGTGGGGATGGAGTGGCAGAGCGCTTCCCTCACATATGCACAAGGCCCTGGGTTCCATCCCCAGCGGTGCCCCACCCAGCCTAAAAAGGAAGGCCCTCTCTGGTGCTCCAGGGCTGGGGCACATGTCTGGCGGAACTTGCCTTCAGTTCACGGACTGACAGACTGGCCAGGAGAGCTCAGACTTGGTTCCTCGACCCAGCCCCGTGCCAGCGAGCTTCTGCAGTCAGAACGGAGAGGGCGGTGGCGCCCACCCCATCCTGTCCACTGGATTGTTTGACGCTGGAAGGCACTGGATGGTCTCTGAGCACCACCCCGCTTGGCCAGAGGTGGTTGGGCTCGGTGGGGATCTGGAATATCATTCCAGACCTTCTGGGGCTCGGGTCTAGGGGGAAAGGATGACACCAATAGGAACCTGGGGGACCATGGAGCTCCAGGACGTCGGGGGGCTGTTCTAAGAGTCCTGGGAAGGGGCCAGAATGGCTTGATAAGGACTTCTTGGAGGAGCTCCATTGGTGGTGCCCACCTGTGATCCCAGCGTTCAGGAGGCCGACGCAGGGGGATCGAGAGTTCCAGGCCAGCCCGGGCTTCACGAGACCCTGTCTCAGCCTCCTGAGATCTCGTTTCCAGGTGGGAGAGGAGCCTGGCGTGGTAGCCACGCCTGTGATCCCAGTACCTGGGAGGTGGAGGCCGCCTCCGCCTCCCGAGTCACTGGGAGTGTGGGCCACTGCGCCTGGCTGCTGGCCATGTTTCAAGGTGCTGAGAGAGACTGTGTCTTCTTATTACTGCACAGGTGGTCACGGGACAGTGACAGATGCTGAGCGATCAACGCTACCTCCAAATGAAAGGTAAAGAATAAATAAGAAGTAACAAAACCCATATCCGAGCAAAGTAATTGCTTTTAGATGGTAGGAAGGCTTTGTTACACATAAAATATGAAGGGAGCCAGGTGTGGTGTTGCAGGCCTGTGACCGCAGTGACTCGGGAGGTGGAGGCAGGAGGATGGAGAGGTCAAGGCCAGAGGCAGCCTGTGTAATTTTGCAAGACCGTGCCTCAGGACAAAATAAAGAATGGAAGCTGGGCGCGGTGGCGCACGCCTGTTATCCCGGCAGCTCAGGAGGCGGACGCAGGAGGATCACAAGTTCGGGACCAGAGGCAGTCTGCGTAACTTAGCAAGACCCTGTCTCAAAAAGTTAAAAAAAAAAAAAAAGGGCTGGGGGTGCAGCTCAGTGGTCCAGCACTTGCAGAGCATGCAAGTGCGAGGCCTTGGGTTCAACCCCCCATACCCCCCCAAAAAAAATAAAATAATAAAGAACGGGCTGACATTGCAACCCAGTGGCTGAGAGCTTGCGAGGTAAGCACAAGGGCCTAGGGTCAGCCCCTAGTACTGAGGAAAAATAAATAAAATAAAATATGAAGGGAAAAAGAATTTTAAAAAATAACATGAAGGCTTAATATGCTGTTCTTCCTTATTTTGAGTAGTTTTTTAAATTAATTTATCTTTTAATTAATTAATTTATTTATTTAGAGGCAGGGTCTCCCTGTGTAGGCCAGGCTGGCCTGGAGCTCACTGGGTAGGCCAGGCTGGCATTGAACTCACATGGATCCTCCTTTCTCATCCTCTTGAAGCTGGGATGACAGGCTTACGTCACCACGCCAGACTCTTGAATAGTCTTTATTTAAAATGACGCTAGGAAGTTGGGCGCGATTCCACACTCCTGTATTCCCAGCATTCGGGAGGCTGAGGCAGGAGGATTGGGAGTTTGAGGCCAGCCTGGGCTACATAGCAAGTTCAAGGCCAGCCTGTGAGATGCGACCTGGTCTCAAAACATCCTCTCACCTGCTGACAAACCAAAAAGATGCTGGGATTGCTGAGGCTCTGGGTAAGAAGGATGTGGCGATCCACTCCCAAAGCAATCTCGAGACAATCAGTTGTTGAAAACCCGATGAGGACCACTGGGCACAGTGGCGCACTACTGTAATCCCAGCAGTTTGGGAGGTGAAGGCAGGAGGATCGCAAGTTCGAGACCAGAGGCAGTCTGCATCTTAAAAAGTAAAAAAATGGGCACTGGGTGCAGCTCAGGGTTCCAGCACTTGCAAAGCATGCAAGTGCGAGGCCCTGGGTTCAATCCCCAGTACCACCAAAAAAAAAAACAACCCTATGAGGGTCACCATACGTCAGATTCACCTCAGTGGCGTCTAACAACAGCAACATCTAACTGACATCTTGATTTTGATTTTGTAACAAGTTATTAAAAATGTTAAAGTTGATGCAATTTCGCATTCATTTGATGGAGAGGACTTGGTGGCATAGGGGTCCAGGGCCCTGTAATTCTGCATGCCCAAGAGCTTGTGGCCAGTCCTCACACTGCCTGTCTTGACCCCAGTTCCCCTCTCCTTACAGCTGTGGCCCCATCCATGTGAAAACCGAGCCCATGGAAGATTCTGGTAGGTACCACACCATTGCCTATAGAAACAAGTATTTAGCAGGTAATCGCGTGACTGCTTTCTTTTCACCTACAATTAAAATGCAGACCAAGGCACTACTCAGCCCCAGCTGGCGCCTTATTTGCAGAATGTGGGTTGAGTAACCTTTATCCAAACTTGAATTAGCAATGTCTCGGATTTTGGATTTTGTCCAATTTTGTGTACTTGCATATACACAATGAGACATCTTGGGAAAGAGGCCCCAGTCTAAAACATTGATTCTTGTTTCGTATACCAGGGATGCCAAAAATACATAAACACATTTTAAGAAATGTTCAATCCCCAGCTCCGCAGAAGTGGGAGAAGGACGTTGGCAGCCCACTCCTGAAACAATCCCCAGTCAGCCATTGGGAACCCTATGAGGGTCGCTATGCGTCGGACCCAGCTCGATGGCATCTGACAACAAGTGCATATTACTTTTCGAAGTTGAATTCAGTTATAGTAGCGATGGGTAGTATGAAGTTCAGACTCAGGTGGTGTTAATCAAATGAACAGGCATACGGTGCATTTTTAGAAGAGCAAAATGGGAAGTTTTCATCCCTAGATGTATAGACATTTTTTACCACCCTCTGTCTTCTTTGTACACATAGCCTGAGAGTGATTTTTATGTAATGTTTTTAGTGCACCTCTGCTTCCTGTTTGACCCCTCACGCCAGGTCAGCTGTGGGATTTTCCACTTACGGTGTTACTCAGTACTCAAACCGGTGTGCCTTTTGGAACACTTCAGATTTTGGAATTTGGGGATTTAGCTCAGTTAGTGGAGCGCTCCTCTGCAATCTCTGAGGTTCCAGGTTCGATTCCCAGCACCACAAAAATGGGAGAAGGACATGACAACCCACTCGCAAAACAATCAGCCATTGAAAACCCTATGAGGGTCGCTATGAGTCCGCATGACTCCACGTCACCTAACAACAACAACAAACCCACAATGCTATTCCACTTGAACATCTAGGAAAGAGCCCTTCGGGTCAGTGAATACTAGCTTCTAAGATGTTACCAGGTAGATATAATTGTGGACAAAACATTATTTTAATGATATTTAAATTACAGCTTGAAGCTGGGTATGGTGGTGTACATCTGTAATCCCAGATCTCAGGAGGCTGAGGCAGGAGGATCATGAGTTCCAGGCCAGCCTGGGCTTTGCAAGACCCTGTCTCAACCTCGGGAGATCTTATTTCTGGGTCGGGGAAGAGCCTCTGGTGGTGGCCACGCCTGTGATCTCAGCGCTCAGGGAGGTGGAGGAGGCTGGAGGATCACGATCTCCAGGCCAGTCTGGGCAACATAGCAAGTATAAGAGCAGCGTGGGTCCCATAGCGAGACCCTGTCTCAAGGAAAAAAAAGAAGAAGAAGACGAAGAAGCTGGGCGCGGTGGCGCGCGCCTGTCATCCCAGCGACTTGGGAGGCCGAGGCCGGAGGATCACAAGTTCGAGACCAGAGGCAGTCTGTGTAATTTAGCGAGACTCTGTTTCAAAAAAGTAAAAAAATGGGCTGGCGGTGCAGCTCACTGGTCCAGCACTTGCAGAGAATGCAAGCGTGAGGCCCTGGGCTCAACCCCCAGTACTGCAAAAAAAAAAAAAAAGTTAAAAATGGACTAGGGGTGCAGCCCAAAGCCCTGGCAAAGTATGTGGGAGGCCCTGAATTCAACCCCCAGGACCACAAAACAAAAACAAACAAAACAACAAGTAAACCCCTTTCCACTCCTCCAGTCTCCTTTGAAAACGTCACCTCCCCAGACTTCCGTGCACACCCCAAATCCCCATTATGGGGGCTACAGCTCTTACATGATAAAGGCTTTTGATTTCATGGATGATGTTTCCCCAGATTTGAAGTTTGTTTATTTATGTATTCGGTTTTCTGCAGTGCCGGGGATGGAGCCCAGGTCCTTGAGCGTGCTGGGCAAGTGCTCTACCACGGAGCCGCATCACTAGCCCACTCCCCGGGTTCTGAAATCCATTCCCCTGCACTGGGTGTGTTAAGATTGCACGTGTAACTCGAGGCCTGTCACAGAAGAACGCTTACAGCATTTCATGTAGATGCACGTGGGTATTTGACTCTGTGTGTGTGTGTGTGTGTGTGTGTGTGTGTGTGTGTGTGTGTGCGCGTGCCCTTGGTGCTAGGGGTGGACCCCAGGGCCTTGTGCCTTGCTAGGCAAGCGCTCTACCACTGAGCTACATCCCTGGCCTGCAACAATCTTGAAGGGGAGCATTTCCCCCAATGAGCACTACAGCTGAGAAGAGAGCCTCCCCCTAATTCCTTCCTTTATCCATCTCTCCTTCTTACTTTTTATATTGATTTTATATTGTATTATTATTTTATATATGCAAGTACATAAATATGCAAAATTGTATTTATAAATGTAATATAAACAAAACATGTATAGGATTTGTTTATATATTTCTATTCATATAATATGCATATTTATAGATATATTATCTATAACATAAATTATGTTCTTTATGTGTGCGTATATATGTGTATATATATTTATTATTGTTATTGTTATTATTATTTTTCAGTACTGCGGGGTTGAAGCCAGGGCCTCATGCATCCTAAGCAAGCATGCTACCACCAAGTCACACCTCTAGCCCTCTTTATTTTATTTATTTTTTTTATTATTACAATTTTTGCAGTACTGGGGTTTAAACCCAGGGCCTGCATGCTTTTCAAGTGCTGGACCACTGAGCTGCACCCCCAGCCCATTTTTTTACTTTTTGAGACAGGGCCTGGCTAAGTTACGCAGACTGCCTCCTGTCTGGAACTTGCGATCCTCCTGCCTCCGCCTCCCCAGCCTCTGGGATGACAGGCGTGCGTCACAGCGCCCGGCTTTTTTTCTTTTTCTTTAAAACAGGGTCTTGCTATGTTGCGCAGACTGCCTCTGGCCCAGAACTTGCAACCCTCCTGCCTCTGCCTTCTGAGTCCCTGGGCTGACAGGCAGGCGCCACCTCACTCGGCTTATATTTTTGTATTGATAAAGCAACTGTATTTGGAGGCAGTGAGCTACCAGGTCTTGGGCTGACTGTCATGTTGCTGTGTTCGTCAAAGTAAAGCCTGAAATAATATTCGCTGGTGATCATTTATCCAGTTAGACCTGACACCTACTTCTGTGCTTTCTGCTGCATTCACAGGCATTTCGCTGAAGGCAACAGCTGTGTCAGTCAAGAAAGAGTCAGAAGATCCGAATTACTATCAATATAATATGCAAGGTAACCCCAGTTGAGAATGATTTTCTTCCCCAAACTGTGTTCATGATATCAACCATCTTAGAAGCAGGCTGAGATGATAAAAATGCTGCCGATCACAGTAAATAACCTTACAGTTACGCGATAGGTTCAGTCCAGCCTAAATCCATATGCTATTGTGTTGTTGTTGTTAGGTGCCAGGAAGTTGGTGTCCGACTCATAGCAACCCTACCTACAGCAGGTGAAACACTATTGTCAGTGCTTCTCTGCTATTCATAGGGTTTTCGATGGCTGGTTGATTTTTGGGAGTGGGTTGCTGGGTCTATCTCCAAAGAGTATACAGCACCTGGTGTTCCCAGGCGGTCTCCCATCCAAGGACTAACCAGGCCCAACCCTGCTTAGCTTCCGAGATCTGACGGGATCAGATGCTACAGTGATACAGCTGCAGGCATATGATATTATGTACAGGTATTTTGGGGTGTATTTTACTTATTTTTTGACGGTGCTGGGAATCGAACCCAAGGACTCACCCATGCTAGTCAGGTGCAGTACTGCTGAGCTACATCCTCAGCCCGAGTGTATTCGATATTCTTCTTTTATGTCTTCCAGAATACTCTCCACTTAATCCTCTCCTGTCCAGTCTTCCTGTTCAGTTACTGGGGAAATAGTATGGAGGTGACAGTTAAGAAATTCAAATGCGCCGGGCATGATGGCGCACGCCTGTCATCCCAGTGACTCAGGAAGCAGAGGCAGGAGGATTAATGAGTTCGAGGCCAGAGGCAGCCTGCATAACTCAGCGAGACCCTGTCTCCAAATAAAAAAATATAACAGAGGCTAGGGCTGCAGCTCGGTGGTTGAGTGCTTTCAAAGTGTGCGAGAGGTCCTGGGTTCAGCCCTCCAGCACTGGGGAGCAGAGAGGGCGTAGGGGGTTCACATGGTTTTTTAAAATCCTGCTTGCTTCATAGATATCAGACAATTAAATTCAGGCCGGAGAGCTGGGTTATTGAGAATAATAAAGTAAAACTGTTTCTATTTGCAGATGACACGGCTTTCTGTATATAGAAAATCCTAAGAAACACACACAGACTATAGTGAATAAATGCATTTAGTGACGTTGTAGGGGACAAGATAAATATACAAAAATCAATCTTTTTTTTTATGGTACGTGGGAGTTGAACTCAGGGCCTTCCACATGCTTTGCAAATGCTTCGCCACTAAGCTACGCCCCCAGCCCATTTTTCTTATTTTTTTAATCTTGAGACAGAGTCTGGCTAAATTAGGCAGGCTGCCTCTGGCTTTGAACTTGCAATCTTCCTGCCTCAGCCGCCCAAGTCACTGAGATTAAAAAGGCGTGCGCCACTACACCCTATAAATTCTACTTTATTTTATTTTTTTCTGGTTCTTGAGATAAGGTGTTGCTATGTAGTCCAGATGGGCCTCAAACTCACAAGGTAGCACAGGTTAGCCTCAACCTCATGATCCTCCTGCCTCGGCCTCCCAAGTGCTGGAATTATAGGCATGCACCACCATGCCCAGATTGTTTGTGAGTTTGTGTGTTTGTGTGTGTGTGTGCACTAAGAATTGAATCTAGGGCCTCATGAACACTATATGTGGTACCACTGAGCTACACTCCCGGCCCTAATTCTGTTTTTCTCCTTTTATTGGTAAATATTGGTGGCGTACGGAGTAACACGGCCTTGGCTTTTTCCATTATGCAGCTGTGATATCACTTCTCGTTACAATTTTATCAACTGACAAGGTTTATGTAACCTTTCCACTAATATGTAGTATAACTCATATGTATATTTGGGTTATATTCCGGTATTTTCCCCATGTACTCATGAAGCTGGATCATTTACACTGAGGTCAGCCTCTCCCCCTTCATCCCTCTACCTTGATTCTCCTCCCCACCCCACCTTCCGCACTCTTCGCTCGCTTCCCTCTGCTAGTTCCCTCCCTCCTTCTTTCTACTCTTCACATTATTATTATTATCTTATTTTTCTTTTTTAACTGGGGTTGAACCCCAGGGCCTCGCGCCTGCATGCTGTGCAAGTGCTGGACCACTGAGCTGCACCCTCAGCCCATTTTCCTACTTTTTGAGACAGGATCTCGCTAAGTTACACAGACTGCCTCTGGTCTCAAACTTGCGATCCTCCCGCCTCCGCCTCCCGAGCCACTGGGATTACAGGTGTGCGCCACCGCGCCCGGCCTCTTTACATTATTTATTTCCTAAGTTTCACTGTGCACTTTTATATATCAACTTATACATGTGTAAGAATTACTTCCTTTCAGTAAGATTCAGCTCCCACATATGAGTGAGAACATATGGTATTTCTCTTTTTGAGCTTGTGTTCATTCGCATAAGATGATTTGCCAGGATTTTGTTGAGATCTTTGCACCAATACTCCTTAGGGAAATTGGTCTGTGTTTCTCTTTCTTAGATGTGTCCTTGCCTGGTTTTGGTATCAGGGTGATGGTGGTTTCATAGAATGAGTTTGGGAGTCCCCTTCCTTTTCTACTTTTTTTTTTTTTTTTGGGTGGCACTGGGTTTTGAACCCAGGGCCTCGCGCTTCCATGCTCTGCAAGTGCTGGGCCACTGATCTGCACCCCCAGCCCATTTTTTTTACTTTTTGAGACAGGGTCTCACTAAGTTACGCACACTACGTCTGGTCTTGAACTTGCGATCCTCCTGCTTCCGCCTCCCAAGCTGCTAGGATTACAGGCGTGCGCCACCGCGCCCGACCCTTTTCTACTTTTTGGAATAGTTTGAGGAGAACAGGTATTAATTCTTCTTTGAAGGTGTGATAGACCTATGTATATCTGCTGTGAACCCATCAGGGCCTGCCCAGTCCTAATTATATTTTTATTTCTTAGCAATGAACAATGTAAAATGGAAATTATGAAATTGCCGTGGATAATAACATCAAAAACAATAAAATATTTAGGAGTAAATGTAACCAAGAAAGTGTCAGACTTGCACACTGAAAACTATAAGATGCTGTTAAAAAAAAAATTGAAAGATGATCTAAACAAATGGAAAGACATCATGTGTTTATGGCTTGAAAGAACTTCCTAAAGTTTATGTGGAAACACAAAAGGATTATAAGTAGCCAAAACAATATTGAAAAAGAACAAAGTTTGAAGATTCATACTTCTCAATTTCAAAACCTACTACAAAGGTACAGAAGTCAGTACTGGTATTGGCCTAAGGGTAGATATGTCAATCAAAGGAATAGAACTGAAAGTCTTAAATAAACCCATAAGTTTATAGCTAATTAATTGGACAAGGTTCTGAAGAAAATTGAATGAAGAAAGAATCATCTTTTCAGATACTGATGCTGGTGCCGGGCGTGGTGGTGCACACTTGTCATCCCAGTGCCGGAGAGGCCGAGGCAGGAGGATCACGAGCTCCAGGCCAGCCTGGGCCTCGAGAGACCCTGCCTCCACCTCCAGAGATCTCATCCCAAGGTGGGGGAGGAGACTGGTGGGTGGCACCACCTGTGATCCCAGTGCCAGAGAGGCCGAGGCAGGAGGATCACGAGCTCCAGGCCAGCCTGGGCCTCGAGAGACCCTGCCTCAGCCTCCAGAGATCTCGTCCCAAGGTGGGGGAGGAGACTGGTGGGTGGCACCGCCTGTGATCCCAGCACTTGGGAGGCCGAGGCAGGAGGATCACGAGTTCCAGGCCAGCCTGGGCTACATAGTGAGACCTTGTCAAAAAACAAAAAAAACAAAACAAAACAAAAAAAAAAGCAAATATTACTAGGACAACTGGAGGTCCCAATGCAAAAACATAAATTTGGACCTCACACCATAGGTGAGAAGTAACTCAAAACAGATCAAAGACTTAAGTGCTCTAAGAGCTAAAACTATAAAACTCTTAAAGAAAACATAGATATAAATCTCTGTGACCATGGACTAGGCAGTGGTGGGGTGCTAATGGGGTGCTACTTGTACTCACTACGTTGATCTAGTATAAATAGTCAGCAGGCATGGACGGGGTGTACACAGATGAACCAGGGATATACACGCCTGTGATCCCAGTACTGGGGAGGCTGAGGCAGGAGGATTGCAAGTTCCAAGCCAGCCTGGGGCACATAGCGTGACTCCATCTCAAAAACAAATTTAAAAATCCCCAGAAAACTACAACAGCGGGGCACTGTGGTACACACCTATAATCCCAGCGACTTGGGAGGCAGAGTCAGGAGGATCACAGGTCTGAGGCCAGAGGCAGCCTCTGTAATTTACCGAGACCTTGTCTCATGATAAAAAATGAAAAATGGGCTGGGAAAGGAAACAATCAACCGAGTAAAGGGAGAGCCCACAGAATAGGAGGAAATCTTTGCATCCTACACATCTGACAGAGGGCTAATTTCTAGAATATACAAAGAACTTAAGAAATCAAACACCAAGACAACAAATAACCCAATAAATAAAAGGGCAACGGAACTGAACAGGCAGTTCCCAAATGAAGTCGTACAAAAGGCCAAGAAACACAAGAAAAAATGCTCAGTATCCCTAGCCATTAGGGAAATGCAAATCAAAACAACCCTGAGATCCATCTCACTGCAGTAAGAATGGCCAAGAGCAACAAAATAAATAATCACAAATGCTGGCGAGGATGCGGAGAAAAAGGAACCCTTTTACACTGCTGGTGGGACTGTAAATTAGTTCAGCCACTTTGGAAATCAATATGGAGGTACCTTAGAAAACTAAGAATAGAACTGCTATATGGCCCAGCTATCCTACTCTGGGGACTATCCCCAAAGGAAGATAAGTCATCATCCCACAGGGATACCTGCACTTCCATGTTTAATGCAGCACTCTTCACAATTGCAAGGACATGCAATCAACCAAGATGTCTATCAACAGAGGAGTGGACTGAAAAATAGTGCTGTCTATACAAAATGGAATATTACTCAGCAATAAAGAAGAGTGAAGTTATGTCATTGGCAGCCAAATGGATAGAACTGGAGAGTATCATGTTAAGCGAACAAACCCAGTCCCCCAAAGAGAAATACCATATGTTCTCCTTCATACGTGGGAGCTAACTTGAAGAAAGAAAATCTATACATGATGTATATTTTAAAGAAATTGGGTTTCCAAAGTTTTCTGTTGTCTCTCCTCTTGTACTGATAGAATTGAGAGAACCATGTTATTTTGAATTTTTAAAAGTACATCTGTATCCAACGGCTTGGGAGGAAGAGGCAGGAAGATGGCAGGTTCGAGACCAGAGGGAGTCTGCATAACTTAGCGAGACCCTGTCTCAGGAAGTAAAACAATCAGCTGGGGGTGCAGCTCAGTGGTCCAGACTTGCAGAGCATGCAGGCGCGAGGCCCTGGGTTCCAACCCCAGTACCACACACAAACAAAAACAGTACATCTGTATAAATGTATATATTCATTCTTGAGTAGACGTGCTGAGACATTGTACCGTAGCTAATAGAAAATATTGATTAAATAATCCCAAATTAATTTGTAAAAAAAAATGGGCTGAAGGTGCAGCTCAGTGGTTGAGACCTTGCAAAAACCATGCGTGAAGCCCTGGGTTCAACTCCCCGTACTGTAAATCAATAACAACAGTGACGTCACCAGAGTACAGTAGGTGGCTGGGTCTGTGGGTTTCATTACACCATCCTCTCTGTGCTTTTGTGTGCCTGGCCATTTCCAAAATAAACACAGAGTAAGAGAGCACTACGGGCTGGGATTTAGCTCAGTTGGTGGAGCACTGCGCTGCAGTCTCTGAGGTCCCAAGTTCAATTCCCAGCACCACAAAAATGGGAGAAGGACCTGGCAATCCACTCCCAAGGCAATCCCGAAACAGTCAGCCATTGAAAACCCTATGAGGGTCGCTATGAGTCGGATACCGACTCGACGGCACTAACAACAACAATAACAACAAGAAAGCAGTACAGAAAAGATCCTTTTTTAAAATTATATTGCAAGGACAAGATGTACTTCCCGTGTCTCCCTGTGTGGATCTTGACTAGCTTGCGTTGTGTTCAATGACTTCCTTTTGTTTGAGTTTCTGTTTCTTATTTGGTCCCACAATGGCTTATTTTCCTTTCAGGAAACCATGATTCTTCCACAAGCCACGAAGTCATAGACACGGAGTTACCAATGGAAGGTTAGAGAAATGAACCATTACCTGTCTCTCATTCTCTCTCTGTTTTGTTTTGTGGGACAAGGTCTCAGTGTGTAGCCCAAGCTGAAGTGTGGGAGCCTCGAGTTCATTGTGGAAGATGTTTCTGATGCCCCCTGCCCCAAGCAGTTTATTTGGTTCCCTTTCTCCTACC
>VMDO01023096.1:0-5000 GCA_007922755.1 Pedetes capensis
ATTGCTCTAGGAAAAGCTGTGGCAAAAGATCTCTTTAGAGTATTGAAAAGCAAAGATGTCACATTGAAGACGAAGGTGCGTCTGACTCATGCCATGGTATTTTCAGTGGCATCATATGGTTGTGAAAGCTGGACATTGAACAAGAGAGACAGAAAAAGAATTGATGCCTTTGAATTGTGGTGCTGGAGACGTCTATTGATTATACCATGGAATGCCAAAAGAACCAACAAATCTGTCCTAGAAGAAGTACAACCAGAGTGCTCCTTGGAAGCAAAAATGGCCAAACTGCGTCTTACATATTTCGGACATGTAGTCAGGAGAGAACAATCCCTGGAGAAGGACATCATGTTTGGAAGAGTGGCAGGTCAACGCAAAAGAGGAAAACCCTCCACCAGATGGGTTGACACAGTGTCTACAACAATGGGCTTAAACATAAATAAGATCGTTTGCCTGGCACAAAATCGGCAAATGTTTCGATCTGCTGTAAATAGGGTCGCTATGAGTCTGACTCGACTCAATGGCACCTAACAACAACAACAACAACTAGTGGCTAGAACAATTAATGACTTGGATTTATTTACTGTTTTGTGTCCTCATGAGCCTCATAGTTCTTCCACCCCTTATAAACACATTAGCAAAAATATTACAACTAAATTATTGAGAACTTAAATACCTTAAGTATAATACATATTTAGTAAGGAATGGAGCAAGTAAAAGTTATAGTAGGAAGGTAGGGAAGAATGGAAGGGAAAGCAATGCTTTTTAGTGTCCTAGTTTTAAAAAGTGCCAGGAAGTCACTGGTTAATTGTATACTTTCAGAGAAATCAATAATTGTGATTTAAATTGTATGTAATATGTAGCCTCTGAAAAACCAACTGCTCAGTTTTGCAGCCCAGAATTCTTTCAAAACACAGTTTACAATGAAGGACAATGATTTCCTGAAACTTCAGCACTCATTTGCACTTATTAGTGATTGTATGTTTAATTTCACCTGTGAGATTTCATCCATAAATTAATTCACAGGCTTCTATCAAAAACCATATGTCTCTTATTGTGTCAGTTAGGTGAGATACAAGAAAAGACATACTTTCTACCCACCTAGAGCTTATATTCCATCACTAATTTAACCTTGATGGCACCATTTCCTTGTTCATAAGTTTCAGTTGTCATTTTCCTTTAAATAAAGTCTCCTCTAAACATATCAATATACCTTCCAAGATACTAAGTAATATGGATCCAATTTACTTCTTCCAGCTTTATTTTCTAGGACCCCCAGGAATGCTTAATTATGCAATGTTCTCTAGGTAGATCCATACTTTTCTGTCTCCTGCCTCATCTTTCAACAGCCAGTATCTCTATGAGATGTCCCTAAGTTCACAGCTAGAAATGCCATTGCCCTCCTTCAAATCACCCCTCTGTGGCCACATCACATTCTACATTATGTTGCTAAACTAGTTATTTCTACATTGCTTGAGGCCAAACCATATTTTGTGCTCTAATTTTCTGGAAGATGGAAGTTGGGTGGAGGGTCTCCTCCCAAAAAATATGTGTTACTTCTCCACTTTTAGCCATGGCTTAGACATGTTTTTGTTGTTGTTGTTAGGTCCAACTCCTAATGACTTTTATAGGGTTTTCAATGGCTAATTGTTTCAAGATGGCTTTGGGAATGGATTGTCATGTTCTTCTGCTATTTCTGCAGGGCTGGGGATCAAACCCAGGTCCTGTGAGTGTGGAGCAGTACTTTACCAACTGAGCTAAACTCTAGCTCCGTGGCTTAAAGATATCAGATACAAATAAGTGTTGAGTGAATAAATGACAAAGAAAGGTAACTTACAATGTCTATAATGGGATTAAAATCTGAGCACAGGATTTCATTCTAACTTGTTTTTCTTTACACCAATACAGTCTTTACAGAATATATCTATTGGGATCTTAGTAGTTGCTACCAAAGATCAAGTAGACAATAAATTTTAGAATGCTGACTTTTACAACATTGAATAATTTTTTAAACTTTCAAAATACCTGAGATCATTTAATATGCTATTTGCTTTATATCTCTTAAAAATATGCAATAGAATATTTAGTGTGTGCAAGGTTTTTGGCCACAAAATATTCATTGTCCTCAGAGTAACATGCAGAGCTATTGGTTGTTGTTTGTCTTAAATACAGTCAGATTAAACTCCTCCTAATTAAATTGGCAGGCTGGGATTTGGCTCAGTTGGTAGAGTGCTGCGCTGCAGTTTTTGAGGTCCCAAGTTCAATTTCCAGCACCACAAAAATGGGAGAAGGGCCTGGCAATCCACTCCCAAGGCAATCCCAAAACAGTCAGCCATTGAAAACCCTATAAGGGTCGCTATGAGTCAGATACCGACTCGAAGGCACCTAACAACAACAAACAACAATTAAATTGGCAATAAGTATGGGAATACAAAAAATGAATTACTATCTAATTTTATTGACAAGGATAATTTGAGGGAATATGGCCACTTGTATTGAATTCTATTTAGCAAAGCTTTACTTTCCTAAAAGTAAAAACTAGAGCCAATCATTACCCTCCCTCCAAAAATCCCTCCCTCCCTCCAAGAATCCCTCCCTCCAAGAATCTAGCAAGATCACAGGACCTGATCACTTGTTTAATGTGAGATTCACATGGAATTTTCTTTCCTAATTGGCTAGAATAGGACACTCAAAATCTTTTCTCCCTTAAATTATATTGGTTTAGGATAAGTAATTCAGTTTTTATAAGTATTACAATGGTATATACAAAATTAAGTCATCACTTTATTTGGCATATTGTAAAAGATGTGATTATTTTCCTCCTTAATTTAAATAATGCAACACCACATTTCTTGAAAGGCAGCCTCATTATCCAGGTTCTTCATTCTTCTTCTGAACTCCCCAATATACTTGCAGCTGTTTTCATCGGTCTGAATTTTTAACTTACTTTTTTGGAAATCTGATAGTATTTGAAATACCACTGAAAATCTAGCAATGTAATGTTTCTTATGAATGCTCTCCTGCCAAAAATCTAATAACATTGCATAAAAAAAGACAAAGTAACAATTTTCTTTCTTCAAAACCACTCAGCTGTGCAATTTTGAGTTCCTTTAGGCCTTCAGAAGGTATGATCAATATGCATACAAAAAGACATGTCTCATACTTACCTTTGCAAGGGTGCACTGCAGAGCATTAATAGTAGCATTGCCTTGTTAATAAACTTCCATCAAAATGCTTAGGGAGATAATTTGATTAAAAAAAGAATAAAAAACACCAAAGCTAAAATATTGCTTTTATAAGCTGCAAGATCAATTCACCATGTGCTTTTTTAATCAACTGAAATATATATATTTAAACAGAAAATACAGATGACTTAGTATTCTCCCATATCATGTCAGTGAGCATGACTAGTTCCTCATATTTTTTTTTTCTAATACTCCCTGGTGCTCTGACTTATGTGTGTGTGTGGCGGAGGGACTTTCCATAAAAAATGTGTGCTACTTTTCTGCTCTTGGCCTTGTATGTGCTTCTTCTCTGTCTTAATTACAATATAAATCAAATGCAGAAAAAGATTTACAGTGACCACACCTCACTTAGAGCTGTGAAGATTGATCTGGAGGTGATGTATTTGTCAAGCTCTGTGTCTGCTTTTCATCTTACCAGATTCTAAAGTGAATCCCTGAACACATATGGTGATATTTGAAATGAAGTCAATTGGAGAGCAAAAATTCTGGTGAATTACTCAGCTCTTTATATTCTCCAAGCATATACCTGACCACTTATTCTTCCAAAACTCCAAGGCAAAAGACCTTCCAAACAATCGTCAACTTCAAACCCAATTAGGAGACAAGATGACCATAGCTATTGAACTCATCCTTACATAGTCTATGTGGTCAACCAGGTGGGATGGTAATTGGAGGAGGAATCTCCCTGTTTTGAGTGGATTAATTCTTATGACTGCCATAAAGAAGTTATTCAGAAATTACTATATTTGGGTATTTATGCTAGGTTCTTGGAGACATGTTAGTTTTATCTTTATGGAGTTTGTCACTCATTAGTGTGATCACATGAAAACAAGGTAGAAATATAGAGTTGAGAAACAAATTAAACACAGGATAAATTGCCCTTGTCTTTTCATTCCCTCAAAAACTTTGGAATATGCTTCATTTTAGTCTAACTTCAGGAGTTTGACCAAATTTCCACACCTATCCTGACTCCTGTTCCATTACCACCCAGGTGGACAGGTGCCACTCTGATCTAAAAGATCAAAGAAATGAAATAGCACGCTTTCTAGATCTTTTCTTGTATTTCTTTGTAAAACCTTTTTTATTTTAATTTGATGACTTCAGTTAAAAAGTGAGCTCAGTGATTTCTTCTTGATGCAATATAATATAACCTCCAATAAATTATTAGGGTAGGCTAGGAGAAATGCTTGTTGTTGTTAGGTGCTGTCGAGTCAGTATCCAACTCATAGAGACCCTCATAGGGTTTCCAATGGCTGACTGTTTCGGGATTGCCTTGGGAGTGGATTGCCAGGCCCTTCTCCCATTTTTGTGGTGCTGGGAATTGAACTCGGGACCTCAGAGACTGCAGCACAGTGCTCTAACAACTGAGCTAAATCCCCACATGCCTATAATTCCAGCACTCCAGAGGCTAAGGCAGGATGAACACAAGTTCAAAGAAAGTCTGGGCTACATATTAAGGCCTTGTCAATTCATTCATTCATTCATTAAATTAGGGAGAGAGAGGGAAAAGAAAAAAGTTCTCTTTTTTCCAAATAACAGTCCTAAAAATCATGTCTTCCTATTCATTTGTAAAATACTTTTAGCATTTTCCTGTAGCAGAAGGCTTCTGTTGAATGGGCAAATGGCAAAGATGTTCATTCTCAGCTCATAGGAGGACTCAGAAAGGAATGCAATCATACTTTAAAAATAAAGTATATTCTTAAATCTAGAAATTAGCTAGTAATTGAAATTATCATCACAGTGTTTTAACTGATGACC
>VMDO01023096.1:10000-32266 GCA_007922755.1 Pedetes capensis
ATACATCCTTGCATCCCAATTATGTTTAAGGTCCAAACTTTTTTCTGTAGTGATCTGTCTTTTTACATTCATTCTTACCACTTTCTGAAACAATTCTAGAAGTCCTCTTTCATGAGTGTCTTTAGTTTCATCCTCCATCATGACAAAGCTGTGTCACACATCATTTCTAGTGATGATAATTTCTGTCAAATAAGAACATTAGTGTGTCCTCATCCAACTTATTCACTGGATCTGGCACAGTGTAACTTCTGGCTCTTGTTCAAAGCCAAAATGATGATGAAAAGTAAACATTCTGAATCGATTCAGGACATCAAGGCAGCCACAGCAGCTCAACTAGAGAGATGAAAGAGGATTTTCATAACTGTTTCAGGAAGCGCCAAGAACAATGGGATAAGTGTGTGTATGTTTGAAGGCAGGGGGAGTATTTTGGTAGGGATTAATATCAATGGGTCTTTTACTGTAATTTTTTTACTTAAAATATTCACTATATTATTTTTTTGTGTGGTACCAGAGGGCCAAACCCACAGCCTCATGCATACTTTGCAAGCACTCTACCCCTGAGCTGCACCCTCAGCCCCTTTTATATTTATCTTAACACAAGATCTCACTAAATTTCACAGACTGCCTCTGGCTTGAACATGAAATCCTTCTGCCTCAGTGTCATAAATCACTAGGATTACAGGCAGGGTCCACTGCACCCAGATTCACCGTATCTTTTGATCACACCTTGTGTATTTGTTGGAAATCTTTCATAAGTGATATGCCATGCTAGGAACTAGGAGATGCTAGAAAGATGCACAGAGTTTGTATTCTTTAATTGCTTCTTAACAAGGACTAAGAAGAACTAAGACTTGAATTTGCAGAAACCCAAATCAGAGCCTTCCACTGAGATGGAAAAACATGAGAAGATACAGAAAAGAAAGCACTGGCCTATAAAAGAAATCAAAATTCACCCCCCAAAAGGCCTTCAACAGTCATGTTACCCTAAATGACTTGAAAGTAAGTCGGCACAGCAGGATTAATCCTGCCCAGTGGAATTGAACCTTCTTATGTGGAACCTGGCCAGAAGCCATACCACTGTGGTGTCAGATCCCATCAGATCTCAGGTGCTAAGTAGGGTCGGGCCTGGTTAGTTCTTGGATGGGAGATCTCCTGGGAACATCAGGTGCTGTAGGCTTGGGAGAAGGACCTGACAACCCACTCCCCAAAATCAATCTGCAATTGAAAACCCTGTGAATAGCAGAGAAGCACTGACAATAGTATTTCACCTGTTGTACCTAGGGTTGCTATGAGTCAGACACAACTCCACAGCACCTAACAACAACCACCACATGAAGAGCCAGAGATCTTTTACCTCTGAGGACACTCAAAAAGAGCTGCTTTGTTTTCCCCCAAATGTCCACTTTGTACAAGCTGGTTCCTTAAGTTGCCTACATTTCATTTTTAAATTACATTCAAAATCAAAGAATCTAAATTTTTGCCTTTTGAAAATTATCTAGACAAAAATCTCTTTCCATTAATGACCCCCAAAAGTCTATCATTATAGGAGTAGATCTCACATAAAATGTTTGTTGATTGAAAATGCGTGGTATTTTATCTTATCAAATTTTTTTTTAGTCCTTGGATGATTTCTTTTTACAAACATTTAATATTTTTGTAACTCTGCATGCTGAAATAAAAAATCTGTGTAGCTAGAGGACTTCCAAAAGAAAATACATACTAGATGACTTTGTCATTAAAAAGATATAAACCCTAGAGTCAACATAAAGTGATATTTCAATGTTTTCTATCATGAAAAAATGGAGACATCAATATATTGTTTATTTTAGGGTTTCCTATTAGGTAAAAAGGAAATTAGATAGCAGGAGATTGGCAGCCTAATTCCACATCTGGATTTAAACTCACTGAAGTCACTCCTGTGCCATCCCTCTTGATAGAACAAAATAAGCAGCAAAGTCTGGGCAGGAGCTTGGAGGTGTGAGAATGATGCCCTGACCCATCTGTCAGCTGACTTTTCTGGCTGGGCATTTTCTGAATGCTGGTAAACATATGTTACATTGAAACAATGAAGGTCATGGAGACTATCAGATGAAGAGCTTTCCCTACAAATTAAGGATTAAATTAGAAGAAATGGATATTGGATAAACTTGCTCTAAAATATTCTATAAAATATTAAAAATTAAGCAATTTTGACCTTTCCCCACCCTCTTGATCCCATTACTAATGAGATTAATGTACAATAGTAGTCTTTCTGACGCTACTTCCTCTCCTATGGAAGCCCATGGGAAGATTCTATCCAAAGAACTATATATTTAATAGGTTGTTCCATACAACATATCAGAAATCACATAACAAAATCTTCAAACACAGACACCAGGTTTCTAAGAGTGCCAATATCTGACCTAAAGGACAGAGCTAATTTCTAGCTGCAAGGTTGAAATTATGAGGTGCAAATAAGGACTACTCCAATGGAAGAGCTGTAGATATGGGAAAGGAAATAAGAAAGAAAAGAGGAAGAAAGGCAGTGCAGAATGCATCAGAGAAGAATTATTTTTCATTTGCAAAGCTATCACAAATAAAATTGTGGTGGAACTTTTAAATATAGCTGGTAGAAAACATAATTCTCATAGGAAGTTACCTCTGCTTTGAACAGGTGAGTCTTGACAGCAAGTGTTTGCTGTGAATGATGATTTAATAATTAGAATAGAAAGGATTAGTTGAAAATGACTAACTGGCATCATGAAACAAAAGACAGATGATGAGTGTGGGTTTTTGGATCTCTAGTTCTCCCACATCAATGGAAATGATACTTCAGCCAGGATCTTCCTGGAGTCTCTTCTTGGGCTTCCATGATGTTATTCATATTTTATTAACTTATGTATCCATTAATACTCTGTACTGATCAACTATAGAACCAGAATTGATTCTCTCTTAAATCTGAGTTTTTAAACTAATTGCTGAGGATTCGTTGTTTGTGCTACTGCCTTAAATTCTGTTTCCATATCTCTAATGATCTCTGTTGCTAAATTGCTTTTGTACAAATCTGTGGTAGACAAAAATCTAAAGAATGATCTGTTTTCTTGCTCTACATCACAACAGCAGGGTGGATTATGTGAAACATTCTAGCATATTGGCTGAAAGACAACAATTTGTAAAATGGAGAGAAGTTTACTCTGTAGAAATCATTGATTCTATGTTACACTATTACATAATTTTTGTTTTATGTCCACTGTGAGGGAATTAAACTGGAGATAACAAAGGTAGGTGTTATGAGACAGCATTATAGGGCATACATCATTTGAGGAGTTAACAGATATGATTATGTCTCTGTATGTAAGTTACAAAGATTAACACACCGCAAAGTACAAAAATATAAATTGAAATAGATTAAAAATGAGGTGGAAGGAAAATATAGTAAAGAATCAAATGGACCAAGAAGTGAAGTCAGTACAAAATATACACCAAGCCTATATATTTGTATGTAATGACTGAAAGTTAGGCCCTGAGAGTTCAACAGCCAATAGAAAGAGGCAACTATTGCAATACATTGGTCATCCCAAGTTAGTAATCCTGGACATGGTATATAGAGAAGTGTATAGCATCTAATTCCATTGAACACGGAACTACAATTAAGTTCCATTTTTAGTTGTGTATTTCTTCTCTATCCCTGAGAGAAGAGGAAGAACATGAACATTCATTGCATGAAAGAATGAGTATATATTGGAGGTCAAAATTAGACTAGCAGTAATATAACCAACTCAGTATGTTTCCATTCAGACAATTCCAAGAGTGTTTATTAGTTTACTAAATATGACTGTTTGGACTTGTTATGAAATGAATCCATAATTATCACATTGGTATTCAGTTCCAAGTAGATGCTAAAGTTTCTCAAATATCATCCCCAATGTAACTTTTAATACATTTAATTATATATTATAATGCTTATTTGGAATATTCTTATTTTTTAAATTTAATCTTCATAAGTGTAAAGTAATAAGGCATAAAGTAAGAATTTAATTTATAATATGTGTGTGCATTTTTCTCTTAGAGTCATAAAATCATAATCTCTTCCACATGAGAAATATGTATGGCTAAACATCAACAAAACAAAAATCCTTACAACTGGGTCAGCACGCAACTTCACAATAAATGGAGAAAAGATTGAGGTTGTCCATTTGCTTTGCTTGGCTCTATAATCAACACCCATGGAAGCAGCAGTCAAGAAATCAAAAGATGCATTGCTCTAGGAAAAGCTGTGGCAAAAGATCTCTTTAGAGTATTGAAAAGCAAAGATGTCACATTGAAGACGAAGGTGCATCTGACTCATGCCATGGTATTTTCAGTGGCATCATATAGTTGTGAAAGCTGGACACTGAACAAGAGAGACAGAAAAAGAATTGATGCTTTTGAATTGTGGTGCTGGAGATGTCTATTGGCAGTTCTATGGACTGCCAAAAGAACCAACAAATCTGTCCTAGAAGAAGTGCAACCAGAGTGCTCCTTGGAAGCAAGAATGGCCAGACTGCATCTTACATATTTCGGACATGTAGTCAGGAGAGAACAATCCCTGGAGAAGGACATCATGTTTGGAAGAGTGGCAGGTCAATGCAAAAGAGGAAAACCCTCCACCAGATGGATTGACACAGTGTCTGCAACAATGGGCTTAAACATAAATAAGATGGTTTGCCTGGCACAGAATCGGCAAGTGTTTCAATCTGCTGTACATAGGGTGGCTATAAGTCGGACTCGACGGCACCTAACAACAATAACAACAAGATATGAGTAAAAGCATGAAAGAGGAAGAAACAAATAAGGGATAATAAGAATGAAACAAAGAAAAATAAAGTGTATTGTTTAAGCTATTAAGAGCAATATTTCCTTTCTGATTTTTCATCAGAATCATGAAGCAGTTTTGTGATTGAGTATAGTTGCATATACCTCTATATTTGCAAAATTTTATCTGGAAATTTTTAATTGAGCTATTAAAATATTATTTTAGTTTCTGGATTTATTAAATCATTTGAAACAAGTCATATAAGGAGGAGGGCATATTTCTTAAGAAATCTATTCCAAGCCAGAAAAGTGTACTTCATTTTACAAAGCATTCACATGCCCATTGTTGAATTCCAAAACAATTCTACTGTGTTGCATTCACACAACTAGTCTATAAATGTACCAATTCAGTTCTGACACATCAAGCATAAATTTGAGTTTAAAGGTCTCACTTGACTGAGTTTTACAGGTGTCCATATTGTTCTGACTTTGATAAAAGTTGACATTTGGGCCATTGTGAATATGCTTGTGCTGTGTCTTGAAAGTATTCATGATTTCCTTTTGTCTGGGTTCAACTTATGTGTCTAGAATATCTTTTTCACCTATTAACACATTAATTGTGTGATTGTAGCCTGCATAGTAATATTGGTCATTAACTGGGTGTTTGCTCTATGTATTTCACCCAAGAGCTGAGCATCTTGCCCAACCAACCCAGCATGGTATTGTATTTGGCTTAGAGGTGATGTTTAGAATCTATGTGAGCCAGGAAGGAAACCCAAAGAAGGGAGCTCAGTAAGACACATATCTCCAAGAACATCAGTGGGCATCTCTGATTGATTGAGATTGAATTTTTGGAAAAGATACATGGGAAGTATTAAAGAGAAAAGAAACTGGGTTCTGAGCTAGCTGGGTCAGCCAATAAGCTCTGGACATTACTGAAGATCATATGCAGATTGACTTCATGTCCAAATCAGTTGTATCAGTATTTCTGGAGTATCGACTGGGGGCTAAAGAGCATAAAGGTGACCATGCAAAGTATTGTGAAAACTGAGACAATTATCATCATAAGAAGAGATGGAACAAGCATAAGTACAGGCATAAACCAAGGATGTCTTGGCCTGGAAAATCTGGAAATCATAGTCCCCCTAAGTAGCACTAACCTAATAAACTCCTTCAAAAGATTCATACCTTAATATCAGCGGCTTGATGAATGAATGTAAATAAATTGCTAACCCAAGAGAAATGAAAGTTCAGGAGTCCATTGGGGAACAGTGTGGGTTAGTGTAATTAATAGTATCAGGGGGAAAATTTAAGTTGCCTGTGATTGAGAAATAACTTCATATAGAATGGGAAAGTCTTATTAGTTCAGATAAGGATACTGGGAGGTAAATAAGGTGAAAGTAAGGAATGTTATGTTCTACTTGGACTGCATGGAGTATTAACTCTGCCTGGCCACTAGGGGACACTTAGTACTTTGCAGGTTGCATTTAACTGCTTTTATCATTCTGCATTTGCACTAAAGAAACACAACAGGATGCTAATAGCGTCAGGGTCCTGTGCCATGTTTGCCTATACAGCACATGCCCATAACTGACTATGATATTGTTGTCTAGTTGCTTCAAGTTTGGTTTTCTCCAACTCAAGGACTCATTAGATGTGTCTGAAATCTTTGTTGTATCCTGCCAAGTGCCTAAAACAGAGTTACAGATTCAATAAGAATTTAATCTATGTTTATTTATTTATTTGAATATCATCTCTTTCTGGTTACTCCCCTAGCATGACCTTCAATGTTAAATTCTGATCCCAGGTAATAATTTGAGCCCTAGGGATAACAACAACAGGAAAAAAAATAGGAAAGAGAAAGAAAGAAAGAAAGAAAAAATTATTACATACCTACTAGGTACCAGGTACTATGTATTTTACACACACACACACACACACACACACGCATATATGTAGATTCCAATCCAACATTTTTCCAAGAAAATGTTATTTTTCTTTATATTGGAAGTGAAAAACTGAAACTTAGTTTCAATTACTAAGTAATTCATATAGATGGGGCAAAGATGAAATTTGAAATATTGTCCTAAATTCATGTATTTCCCCTTGTCCCACAAGACCTCAGAAGAAAAGGCATGTTCTTGCCGTGACATCCACAAATTCTAGTTTAAAAACAGAAACTTGCTCTTCCTCAAATAGGAATTCTCACCATAGCAGTATTTGCATTTGCTGTGGACCCAATACAGAAAACACTGCTCCACACTGCATGCCTCATGAGCTGCTTCATCCTCCAACGTTGCCTTCTGAATGGAGAATTCTTGGAGTGCTATGGTTTGGATCTAGAATGTCTCCCAAAGACCCATGAGTTAAAGGCTTGGGCCCCACCATGGGGCACTATCAGGAGTCAGTAGAAACTTCTAACAGGTGGAGACTAGTGGGAGGTCTTTAGGTAACTGAGGGGGTGCCCTCAAGGGATTGTGGAGCCCTGACCTCTTCCTCTTCTTCTCTCTTTCACTTCCCTACCTTGAAGCTATTGATATGTCACACATTCTCTTCTGTAATGTGCTGCCTGGCCACAGGCCCAAAAGCAGTGAGACCAACCAACGAGGGACTGAAACCTAAACCTGTGAGCCCAAATAAACCTTTTCTTTTTATATGTAACTATCTCAGGTATTTGTTATAGTGTTGGAAAACTGGCTAGCACAGGAAACCAACCTAAAGATGATCCATCTCTCCTTCCTGTCACAGAGATGCTAAGATTTGCAGGGGGTTGGGAGTGGACTTTCCACGCTCTCAACAATCTCTATTAGCACCCACCATCTGAGTTTTGCTGATGCAAACAACAGACATTTTATCATACTATTTTAATTGTATATTTTCAATTATATGTAGCTCTTACTGAAAGTTGTAGGGTGTGTGTGTGTGTGTGTGTGTGTGTGTGTGTGTGTGTGTGTGTGCATAGCTTCAATGACACATTCATTGCTGCCATGTGGCTATCACTAGGCCACCCATCTGTAGAAACTCTGGAGTAAGCACATCCAACTATCTCCAAGTATTGTTGCTGTCATCCTAGTTATCATTTAATCTGAGTGGTGTGAGAGAACAAAGCCAATTCTTATTCATGTCTGGATTCCTAATCCTAAGCATTTACTGGCATATGTAATCAAAAAGTATTAAAAAAATAACACCATCCAAATATCTGAGTGCCACTTTCATTTCTGGTGATGTCCCAATGCCTTCTGAAAATTGCCAGGGTGGCCTCTAGCTACAATTGCTTCTTGAAAATTTTGCCCTATACAACAAATTCTTCTCTACCATGGATTCATCAGCTGCCCCTTTACCTTTGCCCTGAGACTGACCCAAATAGCCTTCCCAGAGAGGTTGTATGTCCCAGAAACACAGGCATAAACAGTCAAGACTGAATACTAGGCATTCCCCTCACAGGCATTGCTCCTCGGGGCCGTTCTCTTTCCCCTCTATTCCTGAGGTTTTGCTCATTTCTTTGGGGTGCAGTTTATTTATTTTGTTTCTTCTTCTACTGTTTCAGGTGCTAAGATTTCACCTTCCATCCCAAAGAACCTACAGAATAATTTTCATAAACTATAGTCTTTGCAAAGTCTTAAGGTAAAATATAATATCACAATGGAAGGAAGAAAAGGAAGGCAGAAAGGGAGGAAAAGTATGGAAGCCACTCCAAACTATCAGCCTTTTGTTAGCTGCCGTCAAGTCAGCGTCCGACTCATAGTGATCCTACATACCACAGAGGAAACAGTATTGTTAGTGCTTCTCTGCTGTTCATAGAGTTTTCAATGGCTGATTGGTTTTTTTGGGAGTGGGTTTCTGGGGCCTTCTCCAAAGCCTATAGCACCTGGTGTTCCCAGGTGGTCTCACATCCAAGTACTCAGCAGGACCGACCCTGCTTAGCTTCTGAGATCTGACAAGATCAGACACCACGGTGGTATGGCTGCAGGCCATCAGCCTCTTACAGAAGTTGGAACATCTCTCACTCTCTCTCTCTCCAGTTGTAATGATTTTTAATTAACATGAAATAAAGAGCATATATTTAAATGTACAATTGGATATCTTATTATCTATGTATACCCATGAAACCATTATTACAATGAGCACAATGAACATATCTACCACCCACCATTTCCTTCAAGCCCCTTATAAACCTGTCTGATCCTCTCCATTCACTGCTCCCTAATCTGTCCCCAAGATTCATTTATTTGTTTTTCTGTCACTATACCAGGGGTACCAAAATATATACATATATTTTAAGAGGTGTTATCTATGTATTGGGCTCGGATTTAGCTCAGTTGGTAGAGCACTGCGCTGCAGTCTCTGAGGTCCCGAGTTCAATTCCCAACACCACAAAAATGGGAGAAGGACCTGGAAATCCAAGGTAATCCTGAAACAGTCAGCCATTGAAAACCCTATGAGGGTTGCTATGAGTTGGATACCGACTTGATGGCAACTAGCTAACAACATCTATGTATTACTTTTTGAAGTTGAATTGAACTATTGTAGCAAAGGATAGTATGATCTCTTGTAATTACAGAAGACAAAGATGACTTGTATTTGTTTTTTGTTATCAGTATGTAGTGAGTATTACAATTTCAATATAGTTAATATGTATACACATTTGGCACCCTCTGTATATTTGTTTGCATTTTTTGAATTTTACATAAATGGGATCATAAGTATTTATTCATTTTTGGCTAGCTTTTCAGTCAACATAATTCTGGCATCTATCCATGTTTTAGGGTGTACTGTTAGTTCATTATTTGTTTTTGCTGTAGATTTACATAATAGGGATATACCAAACTGCATTTATCTATGCAGCTGTTCACAAATATTTAGGTTCTTTCCAACTGGGAATTATTACAAATACGAGTGCTATGAATATTTATGCACAAGTTTTGAAATGTTTTCTTTTTCTTTTGACTAAATACAAAAAAATACATATACTAGGTATATATTTGATTTTTAAGAAGCCACCAAACTATTTTCCAAAGTGGTTTCCCATTTTACATTCTAATCAGCAATGTGTGACAGTTCCAGTTTCTCTACTTCTGTGTCTACACTAGGTGTGGTCAGTCTTTGAATTTCAGCCTTTCTAATATGTGTATGTTCGTACTTTGTGGTGCTTTTAACTTGAAGGTCTCTATGTCTAATGCTGTTGAATGTCTTTCAAAAGTTTATAATGGCATCCATTTATATTCTTTAGTGAACTGTCTTCACCAAATTCACAGATCTTTTGTTCATTTTTTATCAAAGTGTTTGTTTTCTTATTGCATTTTTAGAGTTCTTTATTATTTCACATATAATTCTTTAACAGATAAAAGCTTAGAAAATATTTTATCCCTATCTATGGCTAATGGTTTCATTTAACTAGTGTCTTTTGAAAGGCAGAAGTATTTAATTTTAATGAAGTGCAAATTATCGATTTGTTCTTTTATAGAGCCTTTTTATTGCGTGGTCATGTCTAAGAAGTCTTCATTTAACTCAAACTCACAAAACAATTCTTTTCTTTCCAGAAATTTTACTATTTTTATTTACATTTAGTTCCATTATTTTGAGGGATTTTTTTGCAGAAGGTGATAGTGTAGATAAAAGGGGATTTGGGGATATAATATCCATTTTTTCTAGTACCACTTGCTGACAAGAATATATTTTCTTCATTGAATTGCCTTTACAACCTTGTCAAAAAAATCACCTGTCTGTAGACTTTCTCATTTGTTCCATTATTCTATTTTCTATCCTGATGCCAATATCATCCTGTGTCAATTGCTATACTTTTATAAGTGCCAAAATCAGAAAGTATAAGATACTAATTTTATTCTTTAAAATTACCCAGTTATTTTAAGTATTTTGCATTTCCTTCTTGTTGTTGATGTTGTTGTTGGAGTCAGGTCCAACTCATAGCAATCCTATGTACAGTGGAAGGAAACACTCCCCAATTCTGAGCCAGGCACATGATCTTATTTATGTTTAAGTCCATTGTTGCAGACACTGTGTCAATCCATCTGGTGGAGGGCTTTCCTTTTTTTTGCTGACCTGCCACTCTCCCAAACATGATGTCTTTCTCCAGGGATTGGTTTCTCCCGACTACATGCCCAAAATACATAAGACGCAGTCTAGCCATCTTTGCTCCCAAAGTGCACACTGGTTGCACTTCTTCTAAGACAGATCTGTTGGTTCTTTTGCCAGTCCATGGTATAATCATCTCCAGCATCATAATTCAAAAGCATCAGTTCTTCTCCTCTCTCCCTTTTTCAGTGTCCAGCTTTCACAACCATATGATGTGACTGAAAGCACCATGGACATGAGTCAGGCACACCTTCATCTTCAATGTGACATCGTTACTTTTCAGTACTCTAAAGAGATCTTTTGCCACAGTTTTTCCCAAAGCAACGCATCTTTTGATTTCTTGACTGCTGCTTCCACAGATGTTGACTATATAGCCAAGTAAAGCAAAATCATGGACAAGCTCAGTCTTTTCTCCACTTATTCTGAAGTTGCATACTGACCCAGCTATAAGGATTTTTGTTTTGTTCATGTCTAGTCACAATCCGCCTGCAGCCATAGCCCTGTGGAATCTGATCCCGTCAGATCTCGGAAGCTAAGCAGGGTCGGGCCTGGTTAGTACCTGGATGGGAGACCACCTGGGAATACCAGGTGCTGTAGGCTTGGGAGAAGGACCTGGCAACCCCCTCCCAAAAATCAATCTGCCATTGAAAACCCTATGCACAGCAGAGAAGCACTGACAGTAGTGTTTCCCCTGCTGTACAGAGGGTCACTATGAGTCTGATACCGACTCGACGGCACCTAACAACAACAACAACAAGTCACAATCCACACTAAAGGCTATGTTCCTTGATCTTCATCAGTAAATGTTTTAAATCCTCTTCACTTTCAGCAAGCAGAGTTGTGTCATCTGCATAACGCAGGTTGTTAATGAGTCTTCCTTCCAATCTTGATGCCACATTCTTCCTCATAAAGTCCAGCTTCTCAGATTATTTGCTCAGCATGTAAATTGAAGAGATATGGTAAAAGTAGACACCAAAATAATCAGCCATTGAAAACCCTAGGAGGGTCGCTATGAGTCAGACACCACTCGACAGCACCTAACAATAGCAACAATCTTTGTTGTCAGATGGCTGTCCTTTAAATTTTTGGACTGGGACTTATCTCAGTTGGTAGAGTGCCACTCTGAAGTCTCTGAGGTCTCTGAGGTCCTGAGTTCAATCCCCAGCTCCCCATAAATGAGAGAAGGATGTGGCAATCCACTCCTGAGGCAATCCTGAAACAATCAGCCATTGAAAATCCTGTGAGGGTTGCCATGAGTCAAACACAACTTGACAGCACCTAACAACAACAGTCCTACCTGTGAAGGTGCAGCCTTGCATTCCCTTATAAATATTAAAATCAGGGAGTCAATTTCTACTAAAAAAAATCATGCTAGGATTTTGTTTGGGATTGCATTGACTCTATAGATAAATCAGTTTGAAGAGAATTAATATCTAAATCATACTGAGTCTTTTGACTCATGAAAACAATACATCTTTCATTTACTTAGGTCTTTCCTAACTTCTCCCAGTAGTATGTTTTAGTTTTTAGTAAACATGTCTATCATATACTTTGCCAGGTTTATCCCTAAATGCTTCATATTTTTCATGATGTAGTGTAGATATTTTATATTTTTAATTTGCTAGAGCAGAGTTGTGATCTTATACCCTAAAATAGGCCTTCAAGCCCACAAAAACCTGGGTTCAAGTTCAGGTTCAACATGTTCAAATGTAGAGGGTTTGGGTCAGTTCGGGTTTGGGTTTAAAATTTTAATCCTATGTGTACATAGACAAAATATTTTTCAATTTTTCAGTCTTATGTACAATAAAATAGCTAAAACCCAGCCAACCAAACAAACAAACAGGAGAAAAAAACAAGCATTAAAATCTGAACCAAAACCCAATTTTCCATTGGGTTCAAGTTCAGGTTTGGGTTCAGAAAACTTTTTGAATGTTTCAACTGAAATGGGCTCAGGGTTAGGTTTGGGTTCTGTTTGAAGCCCTGCTATCTACACTAAGGATTTAAACTTGAACCCAAACCTAACCTGAACCCTGTAAATTTTAATATACTGAAACTGAACCCAATTTTTGATGAGTTTGAAGCCCTCTCCCAAAACCTTGAAAGACTTATTTACTATTTAGATCTTTAATAGACTGCATATGATTTTATTTCCTATATAGAAATGCAAAGAAAAAGAGTTTTACTTCTTCCTTTCCAATCTGGATGTGTTTTCTTTCTTTTCCTTGCTTTATCACCTGACTTGAATCTCCAGGTCAGTGTTGAACATTAGTGGTGAAAATGGACACCCTTATCTTGTTCCTGTTTAGCATTTAATTTTTCGCTATTATATACTCTGTTATCTATGTTTTTCTTGTTAGGTGCTGGTGAATCAGGTCCAACTCATAGTTACCCTATTTACAACAGAAGGAAACACTCCCTGACACTGTGCCTTGGCCGGCACTATTGTCAATGCTTCTTTGCTATTCATAGGGTTTTCAATGGTGGTGGGCTGCCAGATCCTTCTTCCTAGCCTGCAGCACCTGGTATTCCCAGGCAGTCTCCTGACCTGCTTAGCTCCCAGGCCGACCTGCTTAGCTTCTGAGATCAGGCAGAAATGGATGCCAAGGTGCTACGCTGCAGACTCTGTTATACGTTTCCATAAATACTTTCACCAGGTTAATCCTAGTTTCCCTAAATGTTGTTAGAGTTGTTTGTTTACTTAATCAGGAAAGGATGTTATATTTTTTTCAAATGATCTTTTTGTATCTATTGAGATGATCCTAAGGATTTTCTTTAAGGGGGGGTGTTTAAATATTAAAGCAACTTTGCATTCCTGAAATCAGCTCTGCTTAATGTATCACGTATATGATATAAAATGTTATTTAGAATTTAGTAAAGTTATTTAGAATTTGATTCAATTTGCTAAAATGTTACTTAAAATTTGTTGAAATATCTTGGTGTCTATGCTCATAAAGAATTTTGGTCTACAGACTTATTTCCTGGAAATGTCTGTCAGAATGTGATATCACACTAACTCTGGCCTCATAAAATGAGTTAGGAAGAAATCTTTCCACTTCAGAGGAATGGGGAGAAAATATTCTGATTTTTGTTTTTTGGAAGTGAGTACTGGAGGGTTAAACCTAGGGCCTCATACATGCTTTTGCAAGTGCTCTATCACTGAGCTGCACCCCAAGCCCATGTATTACTTTTTATTTGAGACAGGGTCTTGATAAGTTATGCAGGCTGCCTCTGGCCTTGAACTTGTGATCCTCTTGCCACCTCCTCTCATGTTGCTCAGATTATAGGCCAGCTGTGCACTATCACACCAGACAATATTCTGGTTTTTGGAGCTGTATAAAATAAATTCAATTCTCTATATTTAAAGACAGTTATTTTATATCCTTCCTTCATTTTACACATTCCTCATGTGATATGATCTTTAGAACCCTGACTAGGCCTGTGCTGTTCATCTTGACAAAGTGGCCAAGTTTTCATCTCTTTTATGAAATGAGACTCTGAAAGGAACACCACCCCAGTATTAAATTGTCACTGCATTGCTGGGTGAGGTGTAGCATGCCTGTAATCCTAGTGACTTGGGAGGCGGAGGTAGCAGGGTCACAAGTTTGAGGCCATAGGTAGCTTATGTAACTTCCTGAGATGCTGTCTCAAAATAAAAAGTAAAAAATGGGCTGAGGGTGCAGCTCAATGGTAGGTAGAGCACTTACAAAAGCATGTGTGAGGCCCTGGGTTAAACCCCCAGTACCACACATACACACAAAAAAATAAATAAATAAATAAAATGAAAAAGAAACAATAATAGCAAAAAAAATCACTACATTAAAGAGCAGTATTTTCATATCCTTTACTATTGCCATTTACTAATGCAACTAGAGCTCACATTAATACAAACTAATGGCTTCTCCCACCATCACTGTCATAATGACACAACTATATCACAACCAAAGCTCAAGAAAGCCCCAAGATAAAGGGCTTTGTCCTTCGATCCCTGAAGGTAAACTTCAGTCTTTCCTTAACCATAAAAAAGCATGACCCTTCCTAAACCAGATTTAAAGAAAAGTCTAAGTAGTGAAACCTTCTAATGCTTTTTCTAATGGCTACAGCAAGAACAAACAAAAAACTATGAAGCAAAGAAAGCCTTTGGTAGGAGGTGCTTCAAGATTGCCTATATAAATGGCCAAAAAAGCCAAGCTAATGGTTAAAGACCAGATCTAGGAATCGTGAACAAATTATGACACCAACAGAACAATCCTTCTCTCCTGTTTATATATTTGTTTTAAAATGATGAGGCTTGTTACTTGTATTTTGTCCTGTGTGAATAAAAGAAGAAAGAAGAAGGAAGAAAAAGAAAGAAGAAAGAAAGAAAGAAAGGAAGGAAGGAAGGATCCTAATATGAAAAGAAGCTCTTATTCCATGTCCCCAAATTAGCAGGCATATCTGAGATGACTTGGAGAAACTGCCTCCCAGCTCTCGGCCTTTATCCAATATAACAAGGAGAAGCTAAGGTAAAGAATCCATGGGTTAGCTTTATCTTAAATTATTGAATCTTGGTAGAGAATGAGCTCCAAAGAAATTACAGGATATAATTAATAAATAGATACATTGTAACTGGTTGCTACATAAATTAGTAAGCTATTAAGTAAATAGTTACTTATACAACTCAATATCACAAACCAAATCAAACTAAAAACTACAAATAATTCATTTAGAAAGTGGTCACAGAACATAGCCATATGGTCTTTATGGTCAAAGTACCATAGGCAAATGAATATGCACTTTTACTAAGAAGACAGACAAATGGCCCACAGGTTAAAGGAAAGTTGCCCAATGTCACTAGTCATCATAGAAATGCAAATTATAATCATGGTGAAGTATTACTTCATGCCTGCTAAGATGACAATTAACAAAAGGGAAAGAGACAACAAATGTCTGTGAAGACGTGGAAGAAAGGAAACTCTTGTACACTGTTGGTGAGAATGTAAATTGGTACAGCCATTTCAGAAAACAATATGGCAGTAATGTCTGACTTCAGATTTACCCAAGAACAATTTTCCTTTGTTTGGTTTTCATTTTGGTTTGGTGTTTGTTTGGGGTTTATTGTTGTTGTCTTGGTTTTGGGGTTTTTTGTGACAAGATCTTCCTATGTAGCCCAGGCTGGTCTGGAACTCATGATCCTCTGGCCTTGGCCTCCAAGTGCTGGGATTATAGACATGCACCACCATGCCCCGTTTACCCAATTACCCAAGACCAATTTCAAGCCAGTCAACAGGAGGGATTTGATACCCTCCCCTTAATAGGAACCAAGAGATGCCACAGAACAATAAAAGAAACTTAAAAAAAAAAAAGTCCTGACTTGATGAACAGTGGACTGGTCACTTTGAAACTACAAACAAAATAAAGTATTCTTAAAACATAATTTATTCAGCCAATACCAAAATAAGAATTCTGAACTACAAAGAACACAAACAGCCACTCTTCTAGCATCCAGAATTGAGTACTGTCCCCCAGGCAAATTTACTGTGTGATTTCATAGCAGCCAGGCAGTGGCCTCTAATCTCTCAGCTCATGCCTTTCCCCTTTTGCTCATGTTAGTCTAGTGATAAATGATGTAGAATTTCTCAGAGAGAGAGAGAAAATTATGCCCAATATAAAAAGTGCTTGAAAAAAGCTGATTACAGAGTCATTAGCCCCTGTGGGCTCATTTTATTGCTATAAAGTCATCACTCAAGTAGACATATATTTAGCTTCTGTGGCCTTCATTTGTGGTAAGCAAAATAACCTCAGACAAAAAAAAGGGGGAGCCCAAGTTCAAACTTCCTATTTTTAGTGATATGACAAGCAATTTACTAAATTAGAAGAGCCCAGAGCAGAAGCACAGAAATGCCATCAACTTGTGGTCCTATGTGTACCAAGTGCTGAGGGCATATCTAGGGACAGGTTTAATTCTAGATCCCATGATATATGAGTCACTCAAAATCTAACATGTGACCAGAAAAAGGTCCCAAGGATGGAGAGGAACTTATACATCTTCACATATGATAAATAGATGAAAGAACTGAATATGGCCTAAGAAGCACAGGCTAATATGAAACAAAAAGTCTTTTTTATTTAAGTGATGGTTGCAGAAAATAGATTTATTCTGTAGCTCATTCAGATATTTTAAGGACAAACACTTTCAGTGCAGTGTGAAACATTCATTCATGCATTTAATAAATATTTACTGAGCCAGTATAACTTTTCTGATTGTAGCAGGTTCTAAAAGTTAAGGGAGGATTTATTAGCAAACACTGAGATTTTAAAAATTGTGAGCTCCATAACACTAGAGGGTTTGTGATCAGACACTGAGTGACATCTGTCAATGATATTATCAAAGGGAGAACCGTCCTCCTCCAAATCATACCTGTAACTTTAGTGTATACAGCAATCACCTGAGAAGCTTGTTGAATTGCAGATTCTAGTTCCATAAGTCTGGACTGAGGCCTGAGAGTTTGCCAGGTTATTCAGTGGCAATTGTTTCATGGGCCACACGTTGGTCAGCAAGACTCTAAAAATACTTTCTCTCCAGCATTCCAGGATTTTAGTGGGAATGGACATATCTACTTTGTCTCAACCTCTTGTCTTTCAGATAAAGAAGGAAAGGCAGAAGTTTTTTTTGTTTTTTTGTCATTTATCAGTAAAAGGGTCAGAGCATGGAGCTGGCTTGGGGTTTGGCCCTCCGTCACACCTTGCCATTCCAGTCAGTTTACATACATTAAACTGCCTTGCTCACCCTGTTAAACCACAGAGTCTGTGGAAAGGATAGAGCAGGATACAATGCCCATTCAAAACCTTAGTTCTGAGCTCCTCCCTTTAACCTTCCTTCAGACCTAATCCCATTTTGTTACAGCCCCTTCATGGATTATTCATTACACAGTAATGATTTTGTTTTGTTGTCCTTTATATTTGACACTTGGTGCTTTTTTCCAAGTTCTGCCTTAGAGTATTTCAGCGATGATCTTTGTATTTTCCCTCTAAACTTTACCCACTGTGAGGACCCAGGCTCCTCAGCAAACATTCTTGCCTTCAGCTCAGATTCAATCTCCCTGAAGCTGTTTTCTGCCACCAGGTCCTTCCTGGACTGAGTGGGGATTAGACACACTGAGGCTAGTGAAATCAATTTGCCATCTGGGGGCGGGGGGTGAAGGGCAACAAGAATAACTTCAAATTTCCAAACATTGTTAGAAAGGACAAGGTTACACAATGTAGTTCTTAAACATATTCTATTTTTCTTCCTTAGATAAAACCTAGAGGAGAATATTGATAAAACTGGTAATGTAAATTCACCTGGTCATCATAGTTACAATCTTTGGAAAAACTGAGGTGCTTCTTCAGAAGTTTTGTAAACTCAATATTTATAAGGAAAGAGGTTGCTATGTTGGATCCTAAATGTCCTCCAAAGGCCTATGTTTTGAAGGCTTGGGCCTCAGGAAGGCACTGTGGGAAGGTGATAGGAACTTCAATAAAAATAAAGACCCAGGGAGAGGCTTTAAATCCTCAGGGGCATGCTCTCTAAGGGGACTGTGGGTCTCCAGTTTCTTCCTCATTCTCTCTTTTCCTTCCTGGCCGTGAGGTGAGGGGATTTACTCTGCCACACTTTGCCCATAATATAACACCTTACCACAGTCCCAAAGCAATGGGGCAACCAATCATACCCACACCTCTGACACTGTGAGCCAAAGTAAACCTTTTGTCTTTTTGATTATTTCAGGTGTTTGTGAAAGCCCTGGAAAGCTGACTTAACACATGGATGTATTACACTTTACAGGCAAAATCTCCAAATAATCTCCTCTATCAAAAACCCATCCCTGCATGTTCTTATACAGTTTTGGTAAATTTGACTTCTAAGTTAAATAAATTGGAAAAAAAGTGAAGGAAAACATAAAGTCATGGAAGGAAAGTGGACTGATTTGAATAAGAATGGCTAACTCTTGACACAGTTGAAACAATGCTCCTTAGTTTTGCAACACACATTTAAATGTAGCAACATAGAAAGGCAGACATCCCAGCTCATAACACCTATGAACTTCAGTAGAATTTCTCATCTGAAGACAGTAACTAATAACTTGATATATTCTACTAATTTGTCACCTGTCAGACTTGCTTCTCAGAGAAATTACAAACTTCTCACAGGCAGGGACTATCTCTTCTTTGTGTTCTTCTCTGTGCTGGGTACCTATCAGAGACTTAAAGAATGTTGCTTGTCAGTTACTGGAGATGTTAAGTATTTTATTAGCAAGCGCCATTAGGCCTGCTTTTTATTTGGTAAGAAGTACAGTTTAGTTGTAATTGACACTAAGAAGGCAGGGAAGTTGCAAACATGGCAGATCTTTTGGACTACGGTTTTAAATTCTAGAAAAAAGACAAAACAGAAATTCTCTGGGCAAGATGTGTGCAGACTCCCTGCCCACCCATTAGAGGGCGCTGCAGGAAGGGCCCTGAGCCAAGCCTCTCCTGTCTCTCAGTTCACCACATTGCCCTTCGTGGCCCACTATTTTGGAACAATCATGAATCCTATCTACACTTCGTGTTGCTTGTTGCTTAGATATCCAAGAAGAAAGACAAGTGTGTGTTGCATGTACTGTGTTTGTGTAGCGATCATCTGAAATACTTCAAAGTCTATGAGATACCAGGAGCCATATGCTTTCCTTAAAAAGAAAAAAAAAAAAAAAAGAAAAGAAACTGTACTTCTCTCTTTCCCACCTTTCTATCCTCTTCTTCCTCAGTCTTCATTAAGACACTGGTGCTAACAAGCTCCATGGTACATGCCTGTAATCCCAAGAGACTGAGATAGGAGGACTGCAGGTATGAGGCCAGAGCCAGCCTGTGCAGCTTAGTGAGAACCTGTCTTAAAATAAACAATGAAAAAGGAAGCTGGAGGTGTGGCTCAGTGGTAGAGCCCTTGCTTAGCATGTACAAAGCCTTTGAGTTCAACACCTCAGTACTGGGAAGAAAAGAAAAAAAAAAAGATACCAGTGTCATTTTGTGGGCTTTGGGCTCTGTAATAGTTAATTTTACAAGTCAATTTGGCTGGGCCATGTTGCTCAAATATTTGGCTGAATATTACCTGGATATTTCTGGAGTGTTTGTGGATGTGATTTACGTTTAAGTCAGTGGACTCTGAGTGAAGTGGTTTGCCCTCCATACTATGGGTGAACCTCAACTAATCAGGGAGTGGATAGAACAAGAGAATGATCTGTCCAGAACAAGAGTGAATTCTCTAGCACATGGCTCCTAGACTTGAACTATAGCATTGGTTCTTCCTAGTTCTCCAGCCTGCTAGCCCAGGTTCAAGATTTGGGGATGGCCAGCCTCCATAATCACATGAGCCAATTCCTTAATATAAATTCTCTGTGTGTGTGTGTGTGTGTGTGTGTGTGTGTCTACGTTCTGTTGGATCTGCTTCTCTGGAGCCCTCTGAAAAATACAAGGTCCTATGACCAAGTGGGATTTATACCACAGATGCAATGCTGGTTTAACATACAGAAATCAATTAATGTAATCCAACATATCAAGAAACTGGCAAACAAAAACCACATGATCATCTCCATTGATGCTGAAAAGGCCTTCAATAAAGTTCAACACCTTTTCATGATAAAAACAGTGGAGAAGATAGGTATAACAGGCAAATACCTTAATTTCATAAAAGCCACTTATAACAAACCTACAGCCAACATTATATTAAATGGAGAAAAACTAAAACCATTTCCTCTTAGATATGGAACAAGGCAAGGATGTCCTCTCTCTCCTATTCTATTCAACATAGTAATTGAAGTCCTGGCCAGGGCAATCAGACAAGAGAAAGAAATCAAAGGGATACAGATTGGCAAGGAAGAGGTCAAATTATCATTATTTGCAGATGATATGATTTTATACTTGAAAGACCCCAAAACCTCAACCAGAAAACCTCTAGATCTAATTAACTCCTTCAGCAAAGTTGCAGGCTACAAAATTAACACACAAAAATCAAAAGCTTTTCTTTACACCAATTTCAAACAGGAAGAGAAGGAAATTTTAGGAAAAATACCATTCATGATAGCCCACCAGAAAATTAAATACCTTGGAATCAATCTAACCAAGGACCCTTCAGATCTCTACAAGGAAAATTTCAAAAAGAAATTTCAAAAAGAAACAGCAGGGGACACTGAAAAATGGAAAGACCTCCCCTGCTCCTGGATAGGGAGAATTAATATTGTAAAAATGGCTATCCTACCAAAAGCAATCTATAGATTTAATGCAATACCCATTAAAATTCCACCGAATGACTTTACAGAAATAGAAAAAATGATTCAAAAATTCATATGGAACCACAAAAGACCACGTATAGCCAAAACACTCTTAAGCTGCAAAATGAGTGCAGGTGGAATCACAATTCCTGACTTCAAGCTATACTACAGAGCAGTGGTTGCAAAAACAGCTTGGTACTGGCACAAAAATAGGCCTGAAGACATCTGGAACAGAATAGAAGACCCAGAAATACCTCAACACACCTATAGTCACCTGATTTTCAACAAAGGAGCAAAACAAGTAAACTGGAAAAAGGACAGCCTCTTCAACAAATGGTGCTGGGAAACATGGTCATCCACATGCAGAAAAATGAAAGCTGACCCCCATCTCTCAATATACATGAGAGTTAACTCAAAATGGATAAAAGATCTCAACATAAAACCAGAAACGTTAAAACTTGTAGAAGGCAAGATAGGCAACACGCTCCATCATATAGGCTTAGGAAAGTATTTCCTTAAGAGGACTCCCATTGCTCAAGAAATTGCAACAAAAATAGATAAATGGGATTACATGAAATTAAAAAGCTTCTGCACAGCAAAAGAAACAATTAACAGAGTCAAGGAAACCCCCATGGAATGGGAAAAAATCTTCGCATTTTATACATCAGACAAAGGTCTAATTACTAGAATTTATAAAGAACTCAAGAAAAAAATTCCCCAAAAAACAAACAACCCAATACACAAATGGGCAAAGGAACTGAGTAGACAGTTCTCAAATGAAGAGGTCCATACAGCCATGAAACACATGAAAAAGTGCTCAACATCCCTAGCCATTAGGGAAATGCAAATCAAAACAACTCTGAGATTTCACCTTACACCAGTAAGAATGGCCAAGATCAATAAAACAAACAACAAATGCTGGCCAGTTTGCGGGGAAGAGAGACACTCTTACATTGTTGGTGGAGCTGTAAATTGGTGCAACCACTGTGGAAATCAATATGGAGGTACCTCAAAAAACTAAAAATAGATCTTCCATATGACCCAACTATAACACTATTGGGAATTTACCCAAAGGGAGATGGGTCATCATACCACAGAGGCACCTGCATCTCCATGTTCAATGCAGCGCTTTTCACAATAG
>VMDO01023097.1:0-32303 GCA_007922755.1 Pedetes capensis
TTTATATAGTTCGCCCATGGAATGGCCTGAGCCAATCAGCTTTCAGTCCAATTGTCCAATCAGGAAGGGTTTTGTACAAACATGCAACCAAGTTACTTTCATTTTCCCTAGATTTCTAACTTACAAACCAGATATTCAAACGCCATTTTCCCAGTTTGGGAGTTTTTGCCAATTTCCTCCCAATTCTTCCCTACACTTAGTATCCTGTATTGCTATCTTTCAAATCACTCAAAGATGGTCATTTATTCTAAAGTATAGGGTATTTAGCTAGTTCAACTTTCAAACATAGTAGAAATATTTCAAGACTCAAGTGTGGGAGTCATTGGAAGTACCCATCAGTGATATATACATCATAGAAATGTTGCAGATATCATACAGAATATAAGGGATAAAGGTAAGGGAGCTGGAAATCAGTAAAGGTGGGTTCCTTCAAAAATGGCAATGCATTTTTAGAGAGCACACAATCTCTGACAAGGTTTGCAGTGGGCATTTAGTGTAGGATGTTAAAGAATAACTTTTGCCTTCTGGTGTTGTGACTGAGATCATTGAAAATAGGAGCCTAATTTCCTTTATAATCCCTAGAACTGACCACAGGGAAACACTTCTACATTAGGGATCTCACCTTGAGGAAACAGTGCCATGTCCTTGCCTATCTGCTCTGCCTATGTCTTCACTAGAATTATTTCCTTTTTCAGTTGCTCTGGATCCTTGTTTCTAATCTCTGCTCCATTTGTCTGTTCTCCACCTAACTGCCCCACTGTTTCTAGGAGTTCACCAGGAGTTTAAGAAAAATTGCAAAAGACAGCATGTCATGATAATCAAATTCATGCAGAATTATAAAATTAGCAACTAGGAGTATGAAGTTGATGCTATATATTTGAATTGAAACAAAGAATTTGATGAAGTGCCTCATAAAATTTCACATATAAAATTGGTTCAATTACTTGGGAAAAGTATACTGTCAAGCTAAGAATTGGCATGGGCCTGAGAGGCAGACACAATAAGCTTATATCTGAAATGTGTGGAATTCAAAAATACCTGAACTTGTATAAATTGGAGGATAGGATTCAGATTTGTTAGCAGTCATTTGTGGTAAGAATTTTAAGACATATAATGTCTCCACCCATTTCTCTCCAGTTCTGGCCCTTCTCTATTAAAAACATAATAATTATTTCAGGAAGAGCAATTGCAAGACTACTGAAGCTCGGGGAAAGTGTAGATATGTTAGGCTAAATCTAGGAGTACATCAATAACACTGTTTCTTTTCTGTTCTCTCCACACTCCCAATTTTTGAGTACTTCCTCCTGCCAAATAAGCCAAATTGTAATTTTTTTTTGTGCTACTACAGGCCTCTAAAACTCCTTCCCTATTTTCAGATTCCTCACTGCACCCATAAGTATTCCTTACCTACTTTATAGACTTAATTGTCCAACCACATTTATTTATAGCATCTCCCTACCAATTGCCCAAACTTGGTAACTCTATTATGGTTCATTTTAAACTGTGGAATATTTCCCAAGCCTGTTACTTATTTCCATCTTCACTATCTCTGCTGGAAATAAATATCCCATGACTTTACCTGGACAAAGGCAGTAGATTTGTCTAAGACAAATCTAGCATATGTCTCAATGCTAGAGCAAAGTCTGAATTATCCAGACATCTTGTTCAAATACCATTATCTAGGCCTTACTACAGAGTTTCTGATTCAGAATTTCTGACATGGAGAATGGGAATTTCCATTTCTAAACTCCTCAAGTTCTGACATTGCTGCTGTGGGGATCATGGTGGGAGAAGATTTGCTCTAGGCCCCCCAGCTGTATTCTCTGCTCTCTCTCACAGGCCTTTAATTTGGTGTCAGAAATAAGTTCTAAATTCTAATAATAGCAGCCCCTGATTACACTCCTCAGGCAGAATCCATAACAGACTGTGATTCCCATATAAGACCCTTAATAATAAATCCTAGTATCTCCTTTTACCCTATCTTTCTGCTAATACCCTTAGACTGTGTTGTTGTTGTTGTTGTTAGGTGCCGTTGAGTTGATATCCAACTCATAGCGATGCTCATAGGGTTTTCAATGGCTGACTGTTTCGGGATTGCCTTGGGATTGGATTGCCAGATCCTTCTCCCACTTTTGCGGTGCTGGGAATTGAACTCGGGACCTCAGAGACTGCAGCACAGTGCTCTACCAACTGAGCTAAATCCCAGCCCCGACTGTATCCACTATATATTATAAATTAGTTACATCAGACTACTTTGAAATGTCTAGAGACAGCTTGCCTTTTTGTCCTGTTGTCTCTGCACATGTCGATTCCTTTTGTTTACCTGAAAAACTGGCTCTCAAGTATTGTTAACATGGACACTATCACCTTTTGTGTATAGCATTCTCTCATTTCCTGAAAGAAATAAGTACTTCATTCTCTGCAATTCTTACATATGTTAAAGCATTTATTCTATTGTGTTGCAATTGCCTTCTTCCTTGTGTTTCTACCAAGAGAATATATGTTCCTTCAATGTGCTGCCATGTATGGCTTGTCAAAATACATTCACTCAGATCTCTGTATATTCCTCTCTTATGATATTATATCCCCATCTGCAATGTGTGTAAAACCTCTTGTGTCTTACAAAAGCTTCCTCTAAAAAACTTAAAGTAACTAATGCATAGGCTAATGTTAGTTATAAGGGCAGAGGGTTTTCATATCTTCTAAAATTCTATTAGAAGGAATGCCTTAACTGTACCCTATGTACAAACTTAGAACAATGGTAAAGTATTAATTGATAATAACAAAAGTAGCAAACTTAACATCTAATAATTTATTGAGCACATTTTATGTGTTTGAGGTATTACTAAGAGTTTGTGTATCATGATCCCTCAATTTTATCTTGTGTACTATTTTTAGTTCCATATTTCAGATGTAGGAACAGAGAATTTAAGTTTTTCAGTATTACACATATTATGAAAATTGGTAAGTAATTTTAGCTAAGGAAGTCTAATATTAGTACTCTGGATGCAAGTACTACCATTGCTCAAAATATATACTCCTAATCAACTCTTGCAGATTGACATTATTCCAATGTTTGCAAGAATCCTAGGATATTTGTGCATCTATAAACTTTAAGTAGATTATTCTCAAGAAATAAATTTTATAAGAGTGATAAATTGTCCAGATTATGCACTAAAGGCTCATCATGGTTGATAAATTTCAGTGGCTGTCTAGTGTGAAACATCTGTAAGGCAACAATATGTCTGTGATCATAAAACTTAGTCATATTCTTAAGGAACTTGCAATCTAACAAATGGAACATTAGAGGATTTGGTGTACTTGAACAATGTTTCAAATCCAGACAGTCAGTTGTCAGGGTCTGCAGTCCAAATCACTTAATCTGCCTCTTTCAGTAAGTGAAGATGATCAGTGAGAAGGGAACTGATGGAACCTGAGATACATATCAGGAAGATTAATCACGTACAAGTATTGAAGAAAATATTGATTACAAGGTGTCTGCAAAAGATGAGACTTAGGAAGAGGGGGTGTGCAGCAGTGTGAAAGACTCAGGCTTGTTTTATTTCAAATCCTAAATTACTTTCTTTCAGTGTGATTTTAAACAATTTATGCAGCAGTTCTGAGACTCATTTCCCTTACTATCAAAGAAATAGTAAGAAGATACCATGATCTTCGTTATGGTATTGCTGTGCTAATTTATTGAGGTAGTGTATGTGAAATACTTAACAAGGTGCCTGATTTTTAACAAGAATTTGATAGTTGCTAATTATTAATATAACTGTAGTATTATTCTATTGTTTAATGTTGAAGGAAGAAGGATATGCATGCAAGAGACATTATAAAACAAAAAATACAAATTGCTGGGATATGGAAAGAAGAGTAAGAATGTGGTGTCAAGGTGACTTTAAAATATTGATTCTGAGAACAGCAAAAAGGCAACATCATTAATAGACATAAGATACACAATGGTTCCTACTCCCTAAGGCACTTCCTGGCAACAGAACAAATAAAAACAAAATACAGAGAAGATTATATGGATTCAGACTCTCATCATAGTCTTTTCATATCCACTTATCCCTAGCAGGGTGCTCAGAACTCACCTGAATTAGGAAACAGAATGAGAGCAAACCTACAAAATTATGCTGTGACTCCATTTTGGAATCAAACTCATACTCACTATAAAAGCTAAAAAAAAAAAAGAAGAAAAGAAAAAGAAAAAAGCCATGCTTATTTAAAATTTTTGCAACATCTTCTTAACCACAATATTTAATTTTTTTTCTTTCTTATTTTTCATTTCTAACCTATTATATCCCCAGGCTTTGCAATTCTAATCTCAAAATGATCTTTCCTAAAATTGTTATGTTGATTAATATATCTTGAAAAATTATAGACTCCCAATCATAACTTATGTTGAATAAATGATTTAGACAATGCTTTAAAATAGTTACTGTGGGAATACTGCCATTTAAAAAAAATCTATGTTTCAGAAATTTTTTTACTAATTAAAAATGAAATGATTTTCAGCCTCTGTGTAGTGAGCCAAAGAAAGGGAAGCAGTAATAGTCAACACTGCGATTTGCCTGTAGGTATGATGAATATATAAGAAAACTTAAGGTTTCTCCAATATGAAATTAGGTAAATTTGATTGTAAAAGCTACAAATTAGCAGATTAATAGAAGCAACAATCAATTATACAGAGCAAAAATATCCTTGATAATAAATGTATAAAGAAAATGGTTTAAAAATGTCTGTAAATTAGCACAAAGAGAATATAAATTCCTGAATTGGTCTAGATTCATCTGTGTTTAACTAATGAACATCCAGGCAGACATCTGAAGATTACTCTTGCACCCAAAGATTGGAGGGCATAATTAACACACATAATGAGAATTTGCTTGGAAATCCTAGGCAGTTACACTGAACACTTGAAGAAATATCTGTTGGAAGTCTTTTTTTTCTTTTCTTTTCTTTTTTTTTTTTTGGGGGGGGGAGGCGATATCCTTTCCATAATGAGGTCTGACTGTAACCACTTGAACTTTTTATACCAATGTCTCTTAGAAACCTCAGTTCTTGTTTATTACCTCCCATTCTATAATCTATTCCCCAAAAAAATCTATTCCCAAAAAAGGGGACCCAACTGAATGAGGAAACTATCAGACAATATCATCAATATCCCACACAAGCAAAATTTTACTAATGATCATTCAAAATAAACTGCAGCAGTATAAAGGCAGGGAATTGCCTGAAAATCAAGTTGGCTTCAAAAGAGGGTGGGGAAGCAAGGACATCAATGCTGATGTCAGGTGGATATTAGCTGAAATCAGGGAAGATCAGAAAGATGTCTATGTATGTTTTATTGATTATGCAAAGGCATTTGATTGGGTGGATCATAACAAATTATGGATAACACTTTGAAAAATGGGAATACCAGAGCACCTAATTGTACTCATGAGGAATCTGTACATGAACCAGGAGGCAGTTGTTCAAATAAAAAAGGAAAACTGCCTGGTTTAAAGTTGAGAAAGGTGTACATCAGGCCTTTCACCATATCTCTTCAATTTATTTGCCGAACAAATAATCTGAGAAGCTGGACTTTATGAGGAAGAATGTGGCATCAGCATTGAAGGAAAACTCATTAACAACCTTCATTATGCAAAGATACAACTCTGCTTGCTGAAAATGAAGAGGATTTAAAACATTTACTGATGAAGATCAAAGATCATAGCCTTCAGTATGGATTGCAACTCAACGTCAACAAAACAAAAATCCTTACAACTGGGTCAGTATGCAACTTCACAAATAAATGGAGAAAAAATTGAGGTTGTCCATGATTTTTCTTTGCTTGGCTCTATAATCAAAACTCATGGAAGCAGCAGTCAAGAAATCAAAAGACGCATTGCTTTGGGAAAAGCTGTGGCAAAAGATCTCTTTAGAGTATTGAAAAGTAAAGATGCCACATTGAAGATGAAGGTATGCCTGACTCACATCATAATATTTTCAGTCACATCATATGGTTGTGAAAGCTCGACATTGAACAAGGGAGACAGAAGAAGAGTTGAAGCTTTTGAATTTTGGTGATGGAGATGACTGTTGAATATACCATGGACTTCCAAAAGAACCAAGAGATCTGTCTTAGAAGAAGCGCAACCAGAAGGAAACAAGGATAGCCAGACTGCATCTTACATATTTGGACATTTATTCAGGACAGACCAATCCCTGGAGAAAGACATCAGGTTTGGGAGAATGGCAGGTCAGGAAAAAAAAAAAAAAGAAGAAGAAGAAGAAGAAGACCCTCCACCAGATATATTGACACTGTGTCTGCAACAATGGACTAAAACATAAATAAGATCATGTTCTTGGCACAGAATGAGGAAGTGTTTCAATCTGCTGTACATACTGTCGCTGTGAGTTGGACTGGACTTGACAGCACCTAACAACAACAATAATTCTATAATTTAGTATTTTGTAGATGTTCTCCTCAATGCACAGCCAAATTGATATGTGCTGTTTTCTTGCCTTATCCCATCAAGTTGTTTGTTAATGGATTTGGCTCTATACTTGTTAAATTGTATTTTATTTTTCTAAAGATTTTATCCAGTTGGACTTGATATTCCCATCAACTTCTGACATGCCAAAAGCTGCATTTTGGCTTGCCATTAGAGAGCATGCCTAGTATATTTGAATCTTTCACTAGATTCAATTTGCTTAGGATGTTATTTTGATGTAGAAAAAATTGTAAGTACCTTCTCACTCAGAATTCCTACAGAATTGATTCCAGGGCCATCCCATAGATATGAAAATCTTTGGAAACTCACATCCTTTACATAAAATAGCACAGCATTTGCATATATGCTATGTATATACTTCTATATACTTTAAATTGTCCTTAAATTACTTCTAATACCTAAGACAATGTAAATGCTATCTAAACTGCTGTTGTATGGTATCATTTAGGGACTAATGATAAGAAAAAATTTGTACATGTTTAGTATAAATGCAATTTTTTCTGAGTATTTTCTCTCCAAGGTTTGCAGACCCCATGGATACAAAGAGCCAAATGTTTTATAGCACTGCTTCACTCAGTCCCCACAGTTCTCTTCCCTAGCCCCTGTTAACTCCCTCTCTGTTCAATCTGGTTCTTGTCATATTTAGTTTATTCTTCTAAGGCCCAGTAAGCAACCCTGTATTGTTATTTAACATGGGAACAGAGAGTTAAAGATTATTCAAAACTACTTCACATAAATGGATGACTATTATACCACTGCCCTAATATTAGAATCCACTGATACTGGAAACAAAATCACACTAAGTGGCAAATCATCATGGAGATAGGTGATGCAAGTGATTTTATGTGAATATTTCCAGAAACAATATTTGAAAATAAATGATCCTTTAATTTGCATTTGGGAGTATTCTGACATAATTCAAGAATATTTATTTAAAGGATATGAAATAATGATATATATTGGTCCCTTTAGAACTCCTGAAACTTATAAGTTTAAACAGGCAGTTCTGGCCAAGGTATTATTTTGAATTGTTTATTACATATTAGATATGAAAAAAAGAGTCTCTGTGAGCATGAGAAAAGTGTGCATATGTTAGAGACTGATTGTGCAAGTCTGTCATTATAAGCACAGATGCAACATCTTTGTGGATAACTCTCTAAAACCAGAACTGTGTTTCCATTATTAAAATGATCTAAGCTTCAGTATTGGTCAATTGGCTTCCTTTAATAGTTTGGATCTCAATGAACAATGCCAGGAAGTTCAACATTGCATTATCTTAATTTTATGTGGTGCTTTCATCTTTGTTAACAAGCAAACATGTTAAAGAACTTTCATAGCACATTCATCTCCAGATTATTTTAGGAACATGTCATTTAATGAAAGTGGGAGAAGTGACAAAAATCAATGGTAATTTCCTATCTTAATATTTTGGAGAAAGACCAGGAGAAGGCAAGGTGGAGAAAATGCAATCCATAACATTATGTGCAATTTTAACCCTTAACTTGTATCATGGGATCAAAAATCCAGGGTGTGCCCTAGATATGGGACACTATTGCACTTACCTAAGCATAGGCGTGTGAAACATGGGGTCATATGTGACCCGAGAAGTACAGTATTGGTTAAAGTTTGTTGTTAGGTGCCTTCAAGTCATCTGACTCATAGTGACCCTACATACAACAGGTGAAACATTATTGTCAGTGTTTCTCTGCTATTCATAGGGTTTTCAATGATGGATCGCTTTTTTGGAGTGGGTTGCCAGGTCCTTCTCTTAAGCCTACAGCACCTGGTGTTCCCAGGCAGTTTCCCATCCAAGTATTAACCAGGCCCAACCCTGCTTAGCTTCTGAGATCTGACAGGATCTGAAGCCACAGTGGTATGGCTGCAGGCAGTTAAGGGTTAAGCAAGAATTAATTCATCCTACCTCTCTCTTTGGAAGAAGGACCTGGCAACCTACTCCCAAAAATCAATCCACCATTGAAAGCCCTATGAATAGCAGAGAAGCAGTAATACTGTTTCACCTGTTGTATGCAGAGTCTTTATGAGTCAGATACAGACTTGAAGGCACCTAACAACCATGACCACCTCTCTCTTATCCTCTCCAAAAGATGAGCAGCTCTTGAGAAAATAAAATTACCATTTTTTTCATTTATTTTATATTCACCATGTTCCTCTCCTCCTTTCCATATGCTAATGCTAAGATTCTTCCATCAGACTGACTTTCATAACCAACTCCCTATCTTTTGCATTGGTCCATTTTAATTGCTGAGCTACTCTGTCTTTATATTATTTTTTGATTAAGCTAGAATTTGGTTGTCTTCTTTAGTATACTTTTTTCCTTTCTGTGGTAAGAGGGATCAAACTCAGGGCCTTTCAAATAATTTGCAAGTGCTCTACACTAAGACTACACCCTCAGCCAATTTTTTTATTGTTTAGTTTGAGATATGGTCTCATTAAGTTATACAGGATGCTTCTGCCCTTGAACTTGAGATTCTCCTGCCTCTGTCTGCTGAGTCTTTAGTATTATATGTGTGCACCACTGCTGGGGACTTTTTCTTTGGGGGGGTGTGGAATTCAGAACAAGTTAAATGCCAGTACTTGAGAATTTTTCAAATACATGATGGAGTTGCCATGTTTCCTAGTTTCACCATCTAGATATTTATTACTAACATTCAACTGGGTTTAATATGACACTAAATTCCAAGTTGCTGCAGCCATACCATTGTGGTGTCCAATCCCATCAGATCCCGGAAGCTAAGGGAATTCAGACCTAGTTAGTCCTTGGGTAGGAGACTGCCTGGGAACACCAACTGCTGTAGGCCTAGGAGAAGGACCCGGAAGCCCAGTCCCAAAGAACAATCAGCCATAGAAAACCATATGAAAATCAAAGCAGCACTGATTATAGTGCTGAGCATGGCACAGGATGGGTAGTGTTTCATCTGTTGTAGATAGAGTAGCTATGAGGCAGACACTGACTGAACAGCATCTAACAACAACAACAACAAAATCCAAGTTGGTAATGATCAAATCAATCTATTAACTTGGCATCCTGTGGCTACAACCACACTGGTTCTTGAAATGAGCATATTTTGTTCTTCAGAACCACTGCCTAGAAGGAAACATAACAGGTTGAGAAAGCTTTTATATTGTTCATACAGCCTTACATGTCATGGCATCATCAACAAAACTGATAAATGCAGGTTATCTAAAATTTTTGAGTTTGTGGAGTTGGAAGAAAAAACTATATGATCATAAGTAAGTGTAACTTTGGTTAGGCAAATTTCAAGAATAAAATTTAAAAATATTTACCTCCTTTTCTGACTCCCAAAAAAGCTCAATATTTGGAAAACATGGAATTGGTGAAAGAAATGCTTCTGGAGATTACATGATGGAATTTTGTCAGACCAATGGCCTTTCATTGCAAAAACGTTTTCACCAAAATAAATGGCGACTATACAATGGACTTCACTAGATGGAACATACAAAAAGCAAATTGACTACATTTGGCAAAAGAGATGATGGAAAAGCTCAATATCAAATGTCAGAATGAGACCAGGTGCTGATTTTGGATCAGACCATCAACTTCTCATATGCAGGTTCAAATCAAGAAAATCAGAACAAGTGTACAACAGCCAAGATATGACATTGAGTATATCCCATCTGAGTTCAGAGACCCCCTCAAGAACAGGTTTAATGCATTAGACACTGATGAGAGAAGACCGAATAAGTTGTGGCATGACTTCAAAGATATGATTCATGAGGAAAGCAAAAGGTTATTAAACAGACAGGAAGAACAGAAATGACCAAATAACATCTCAAAAGAGACTTGGAAACTTGACTTTGAAGATAAGCAGCTAAAGTAAAAGGAAGTCATGATGAAGTTAAGGAACTAAACAGAAGATTTCAAAGGGCAGCTTGAAAAGACAAAATCAAATATTTTAATGACATGTATAAAGAGCTGGAGATAGAAAATCAAAAGGGAAGTACACACTCTGTTTCTCTCAAGCTTAAGGAATTTAAGAAAAAGGCAAACCTTGAAGGGAAATAGTGAAAAATTCTACAGGGAAAATACTAAACAATGCAGGAAACATCAAAAGAAGATGGAGAGAATACACAGAGTCACTATACAAAAAAAATTGGTGGATGATGAACCATTCCAATATGTTGCATATGATTAGGAACCAATGGTACTGAACAATGAAGTGGAAGCTGCCTTTAATGAATTGGTGAAACACAAGGCTCTAAGAATTGATGGGATACCAATAGAGATGTTTCAACAAATAGATGCAGCACTGGAGGTCCTCAGTTGTTTATGCCAAGACATTTGGAAAACAGCTACCTGGCCAACTGACTGGAAAAGGCCCATATTTATGCCTATTCCCAGGAAAGGGGATGCAATTGAATGTGGAAACTATCAAATGATATCATTAATTTCATATACAAGTAAAATTTTATTAAAGATCATTCAAAGCCGGGCATGGTGGCACACGCCTGTAATCCCAGCAGCTTGGGAGGTGGAGGCAGGAGGTTCGCAAGTTCAAAACCAGAAGCAGTCTGTGTAATTTAGTGAGACCCTGTCTCAAAAAAGTAAAAAGAAAAATGGGCTGGGAGTGCAGCTCAATGGTCTAATACTTGCACAACATGCAAGCGTGAGGCCCTGGGTTCAACCCCCATTACCACACACACAAAAAAGAAAATATTCAAAAGTGACTGTACCACTATATACACAGAGAATTGCCCACAAATCAAGCCAGATTCAGAAGAGGGTGTGGAACCAGGGACATCATTGCTGGTGTCAGATGGATATTAACTGAAAGAAGACAATGCCAGAAAGGTGTATATGTTTTATCAACTATGCAAAGGCATTTCACTATGTGTATCATAACAAATTATGAACAACACTGTGAAGAATGGGAATACCAGAGCACTTAACTGTACTAATGAGGAATCTGCATATGGACCAGGGGACAGTTGTTCCAACACAAAAAGGAAACATTGTTTGCTTTAAAAGTTGAGAAATCTGTGAGTTAAGGGTGTATCCTTTCACCATACTTCTTCAATCTCTATGCTGAGTAAATAAGAAGCTGAAATTAATGAAAAAGAATGCCACATCATGATTTTAGGAAAACTCATTAATAACCTGCCTTATACAGATGACACAACTCTGCTTGCCAAAAATGAAAAGGACTTGAAACATTTACTGAAGATCAAAGAACATTTCCTTTAGTATGGATTGCAGCTAAACATCAATAAAACAAAAATCCTTATAACTGAGTCAGTCAGCAATTTCATGAGAAATTGAGAAAAGATGGAGGTTGTGCAAGATTTTGCTTTACTAGGTTCTACAATCAACACCAATGGAACTAACATTCAATAAATCAAAAGAAGCATCGCATTGGGAAAAGTTGTTGCAAAAGACCTCTTTAAAGAGTTGAAAATGAAAGACATTGCCTTGAAGTCAACGGTGTGCCTGACTCCTGACATAGTATTTTCCTTTGTATCATATTGTTGTGAAAGCTGGACACTGAATAATGGAGACAGGAGAAGAATTGATGCTTTTGAATTATGGTGTTGGAGACAATTATTTAATATACCAAGGACTTCCAAAAGAACCAATAGATCTGTTCTGGAAGAAGTGCAACCAGAGTGCCTCTTGGAAGCAAGGATGGTTAAACTGTATCTCATGTATTTTGTACATGTAGTTAGGAGGGATCAATCACTGGCTGCAGACATCTTGTTTCGGAGAGTGGCAGGCCAATAAAAAAATAAGTGAAACCCTCAACTAGGTGGATTGATACAGTGTTTGCAACAATATGCTGAAAAATATATATGTCTGTGTGCCTGGCACAGAATCAGAGAGTATATTGTTCAATTATACATAGGGTCATTATTAGTCGGACCCACCTTGAAAGCATCTAATGACATCAACCACCACCACCACAACTGTTAGCAAGAATTTTGGGCAAGAGGAACACCTATGTATAGATGATGGCAATAATAGTTGGTGGTACTTCCTGGTATAAGGATTATGCATATGCCACATCAAAGAAATCCCCATCCTGAGCATGTTCCCAAGTAAAGTTTTGGAATAGTTCATGAATAAGCAAATGTAGAGAAGCATGTGGTACCTCATCCAGCAAGAATTTGGAAGCACTCTAGATGTCTAATGAGTGTAAAAGATAGTCTCAGGAAAACATGGGGAGAATTTTGTGAGGCAGCAAAAAGAAATGAGCCTAATAAGCTCAGCACTGTGATAAAAACATATAATCCCAGGCTGATGCAGGAGGATCACAAGTTCAAGGCCAGAGGCAGCCTGCACAATTTAGAAAAACCCTGTCCCAAAATAACAAAAATAAATAAATAAGTAAATGCCTGAGGTTGTAGCTCAATGGTAGACTGCTTAACTAGCATGTACAAGCCCTGAGTTCAACCTCATGGTAGTACAACAACAACAACAAAGAAAAAAATCACAAGACTAAGAGATAGACATAGGAGAGAGCATGTGTCCTTTTAAAATATATGAAAGTAACAAGTTTTATATCACAGTATTTTCCATGGTAATTAAACAAAAGTTAATGCCATATTTTAGAACTATTCAGAAGTGAATGAGGGTAGAGATTTGTGAGAAATAAAAAACAAACTAGATATAGGTATATAGGTACTTAAAAGCATACTATGTCATGCACTAAAACATAGAATTCTATGTAATTGACTTCAAATGGAAAAGAAAAATCCTTAGAATTAGGTGCCAGGAAAATCATTTTTCCTCTGATGTAATATATAATGCCTTTTATTAGTTCATTATTTTTAATTTTCTTAGTGACAGCAAACTATGGGGAACTTTACATGGTGTTACCTTGACAATACAAAACCCACAACATCAAACTAACACTGGTTTTCTGGCCAAGTTCTCTCTCACATATGTATCTTTCCACTTTGTTATTATATGGTTTTCCTCCTTTAATTTTGGGGAGGAGGGAAGTTATTACTGGTGATACAGCAAACCAGAGAGAGCTATTTTAACAAATAAGACATTGACTTTTTATAAAACAGGTGCCATAGTTTGGATCTGAAATGTTCTTCAAAAGTCCATATATTAAAGGTGTAGTACTCAGCATGGGCCTACAGCTGTACCACTATGGCGTCAGATCCTGTCAGATCTGGGAAGTTAAGCAGGGTAGGGCCTAGTTTGTACTTGGATGGGAGACTGCCTGGGATCATCAGATGCTATAGGCTTGGGAGAAGACCTGCCAACCCACTCCCAAAAGAACAATCCGCCATTGAAAACGCTATAACTAGCAGAGAAGCACTGACAATAGGGTCTCAAGTGTTGTATGTAGGGTCTCTGTGAGTCAGATACCGTCTCAAAAGCACCTAAGATCAACATCAACTCAGCATGGCACTTTTGGGAGCTGATGAAGCCTTTAGGAGATAGGGCCCAGTGGGAGGTTTGAGGTCACTGAGAGTGTACCCTACAAGGGCCTTGTGGGACTCACAATGGTGAATGGGTCTCCTCTACCATGTGCTCTTGCCATGAGGTACTCTGCTATCACTATAAGTCATGGACTAAAACTTCCAAAGTGAGAGCCAAGTTAAGTGTTTCTTCTTTACAGGTGAATTTATCTCAGGTATTTTTTATAGTAGTGGAAAGCTGACTAATAGAAGTGATCATCAATACTATCAGAAGGCCATTGAGTTTGTTCATTTGTTTGTATTTCACAATGAGCCTCAAGCTCTATAGAAATTTTCCAGTTACACCAGAATGGTGCCGGGAATGCTGAAGAGGCAGAGTTTCAAGAAGGGAGGTGGGTAAAGAAGGTCAAATCATAAAAGGATTCCATGCCACTAACTGTAGTAGACTGCATACTGACTGAAAAGAAAATCTGAAGTGAGACATATTTTAGACATTTTCATGTTTGGCTATTAACTTATTCACTGTTTTCTAACAATTTATGTTATCAATCACTTTCTAGGCATAAAAAATTAACAAATTAAAAGTTAATATTTGTGCTAACCTGGAGATGCCCGTCTGTAGCATCATTGAGGGATGAATCAGGAAGGCAAGTTTACTGGAAATCAGTGAAATAGTATATGGATATAGTGAGAAGAATTGAAAGCAAATTGTTTAACTTTAAGCCCAAGCTATCTCTAGTATATTTCATTTGTATTTTTAAAACCGATAATATATTCCAAAACATTTCATGAATTGTAAAATGCTAAACAAATGGGCAGAATTCATTTGTTGATATACCAGTGATCCAAAAATAATTCTTCAACTCCAAATACTGCATTATGCACTCAGTTTGGTCAACTGGTGGGTGATATATCAAATTCCAATTTATAGCTGATGCTTTATAAGAAAACACAAAAGCAGTAGCAAACTGCAGAAATATTTTAGAAAACATCTAGCCTGATTTAGTAATATATAATGAAATTGTACTATTTATATGATAGATATCTCCCAATGGAAAACATTTAGGAAGATAGATTTACAGACCAACTTTCCTGATACAACCTGTTGAAGGTAAATTTATGCCCTGAAGGCTAAAAGTCAGATCTAGCCAAACTCTGCAAATATTCATCAGATCCTTATAACCTGTCTCAATTCCCCTCTTGCCAGGCTGCCAAGTCTGTACAGCTAAATTTATGTTCAGTTACAGTAACTATTAGCTGAAGCATTTGGCATATTTACAGCCCATCCCTTCCATATATTTGAACTTAACATTTAAATTATTCTTATTTCAAATGTCTTTTATTGTAATCAAGCTCAAAATTTCTCCATAAAAATTTAAACAAAAACCTCCATATACAAAAAGTAAATGAGTAAATATGATTTTGGTGAGAGTATGGGGAGAGAGCTCAGTTTTTATAATAAACATGTAATAGTTAGAAAAGGTTCTCACATAAGATGATCAAAGAGTAGTTCCAGTTGGAAAGGAAATGAAGAAGGGTTGAGGGGTGGAGTCGAGGGAAGGTAGGAGGGAGGAAAGAAAAAGAAAAATAGATGCTGTTGTAAAATATAAGTATAGTTATCACACCCCTGAACTTTTATTGACCTTGAGAAACTAGTCTAAGTGTGTCATATTTTAATCAAATGTAATTTTTACACTAACATTAAAATCATCATTGTTTGCATTTTATTCATACTAAAGATGAAAGTGTGAAATAACATACCTTTTCTCTTATCTTACGTTCAGCAAGGGGCAGAGCCAAGAGTGACCACAGTGATTTTGAAAAAAATTAAAGAATGAAGACAATTGCAGGTCAGGGTAACTTGAGATGGTTTCTTGGAGAAAATGAACTAAAAACAATAGCAAAATTAATAGAGGCTGGGGTTAAGCTCAGTTGGTAGAGTGCTGCTATGCCCTTTCTGAGCCCTTGGGTTTGATCCCCAGCACCACAAAAATGGGAGAAGGACCTGAAAGCCCACCCCCAAAATAGTCAGCCATTGAAAACCTTCTGAGTAGCAGAAAAGCACTGACATGGTGCTGGGCATGACATAGTGTCAGTGAGTGTTTTGTTCTGTTATATATACATGTGTTGAGTTGGGTCAGACTCATAGCAGATCCTAACTACAAACAGCAGTTAACAGAGGCAGGGCTGTGGTACTTAAGGAGGGGCATGTGGCAATAAGAGGATAGGCAGTAACAGGCACATGACTTCTTAAGTCATCCCAACTGTAAGTCATTCACTCAACATTCTCTAGAGATTTTATATTTGTATATAAACCAAAACATTTAATATTTTATTTAAACTGACTCAATTTTTATTTGCGTAAATTTATTCATTGAAAATCACTATACACTGGTTTCTCTTCAGATGGTATAAATCTTTTGCCTTTTAAAAATCACTATGCTATTTTCTTAGGTGCCATCAGGTTGGATCCTACTCACAGCAACCCTATGTAGAACAGAAAGAGGTACTATATCTGCAGTCCACAGGGTTTTCAATGGCAACTGGGTGTTTCAGGAGTGGGCTGCCAGGTCTGTCTCCCATTTTTGCAGTGCTGGGGATCAAACCCATGTTCTCAGAGCACATGGAGCAAGCACTCTACCATAAACAAAAACATGCTTTAATAGTGGAAGACTAAAACAAAACCCAAAATTAAGGATGTTTTTGAATTCCAGGTAGATTTTTTTGTTTATTTGTGGTACTGGGGGTTGAACTCAGGGCCTTGTGCTTGTATGCTTTGCAAGTGCTATACCATTGAACTGAACCCTCAACCCATTTTTTTTTTTTACTTTTTTTTGGGACAAGGTCTCACTAAGTTACACAGACTGCCTCTGCTCTCAAACTTGTGATCCTCCTGCCTCTGTCTCCTGAGCCACTAGGATTACAGGCATGTGCCACCCTAAGACTTTGATTCCAATATCTGTTTTTCATCTCATTTTAATGGAAAATAATAATGATAATAATAGCTAAGGAATTTGAACATTTATCACATGAGAGGTATTGTACTTTCTAAATACTTTTCATGTGTTCAGTTCCACATTTGCCCCTAAAAGCAGCTGCTTGAGATAGGACATTTTATCATCTCTTTTTTTAAGGGTAAGGAAAGTATAACATGGAAATTCAGAATGTAGTAGGGAGGTGTTAAAGATATACTAGCCATAAACTAAGACTTTCTACTCCATAAACCAACTGCATCAACCAGACAAAAGTAAAATGTCTGGCCAGGTGTCCTGGTACATGCCTATAATCCTAGCAACTCAGAAGGCTGATGCAGAAGAATGGAAAGTTCTGCTAGAGCAAATTTGCAACTTAGTAAGACCTTCTCTCAAATCTAAAAGAGGGTTGGGAGTGTAAGTCAGTGGTAGACTGCTTTCCTAGCATGCATGAAGCCCTGAGTTCAATCTCCAAATGCCAACTCCAGACTAGGATGAGAAAGCAACTGGCTTTACAGTAATGTGATGCCATGTTGTTCCTGGGAACTCCTAACATCAGACATTTCAGCACTCTACTTCATATCTCCCCTTACCTATCACACCTGTTGTTTAGGGGCATAAGGAAAGGGTTTATACAAAAAGTTCTAACATCGTTATCTTTTTGTGGGCCAAACAGTGACACGATATTTGGCGTACAAACACATTGCTATGCACAGTAGGGGAAGCAAGGACAAGTAGCACTGTGTTACTTCATACTTCCTTTGATCTAAGATTCACGTTTGTCAGGAAGCAGAAGAAAAATATAGCAAAAAGGCACCTGCACACTCTCATAAAAGAGAATGCCAATAAGGCCTCTGTGGATTTTTCTTATACCAAAAAATGACCATTGGGGAGATAGTTTGACAATTGAATAAAGAGGTTAAACTCATACATTAGAAGAGACTTAATGCATACTCTTACCATCACATTTTTTGTAACTGGAAAAGAGTGATTTCTACAAAAGTTTGTTTCACATGTTGATTTCATATTCTTTGCATAGTATATGTTCTAAGTATCACTAGAGCAGATCCATATAACTTTTGTGAATTACAAGGGTCCTGAATTGCAAAGATGTATGATCCGCATCAATATTAGTACGATTACACAACAAAATACAATTATGTTTAGGAAGGAGAAAAAGGAAAGCACATATAGACCTCATTGCTTTCCTCTATTCTAATAAAGTGAGTCTGTAGCACATCTGAAATCAGAATCCCCTGAGTGGTGTTGCAGTCTCTAGGGAAGAGAAGCATCTTACATGGTTCATATGAGAGAAGAAATCCTTTCTAGAAGAGGAAGAAAAAATGCAAATCTCTATTCTCCAAGGAAGAGGTGGCCTTAAGCAACTGGTATTTCTTCCCTTTAATAAGGAGATTAACCATAAAAAAAGAGCTTGGTGACAAAGAAGGCTGCTTACCCTGTATAATTTGATATACACCAAAATATACCTTGTCCAGAAACCCTAACACATGAAAATTTTGCCATTGTACATTAACTTAATATAAAAGTACAATGTCTGGCCAGGTGTCCTGGTACATGCCTATAATCCTAGCAACTCAGAAGGCTGATGCAGAAGGATGGAAAGTTCTGCTACAGTAAATTTGCAACTTAGTAAGACCTTCTCTCAAATCTAAAAGAGGGTTGGGAGTGTAAGTCAGTGGTAGACTGCTTTCCTAGCATGCATGAGGCCCTGAGCTCAATCTCCAAATTCCAAAAAAAAAAAAAAAAAAATGACGCCATGATGAAAATTAATGACTCTCTGAAGATAGTACAGCCATTGGACAATCATGGGAAGTGAGAGGCCTGGTTAGTATGAAGTTTTAGTATGAGAAAATACACGCTAACCTTCCATATTGAAATATCCTGAAAGTACAGCAGTTTAGGGGGGAAGAAATGATCGTAGCAAGGGAGGCAGAGCTGTAGTAAAAAGCCATATTCATCGATCTTACATTTTTATTAAGGGGAGTTTCCACATAGGATATGCACATGCTATTAGCAGGTGCATCTGACTCATGCCATGGTATTTTCAGTGGCATAATATGGTTGTGAAAGCTGGACATTGAACAGGAAAGACAGAAAAAGAATTGATGCTTTTGAATTGTGGTGCTGGAGACGTCTATTGAATATACCATGGACTGCCAAAAGAACCAACAAATCTGTCCTAGAAGATGTACAACCAGAGTGCTCCTTGGAAGCAAAAATGACCAAACTGCATCTTACCTATTTTGGACATGTAGTCAGGAGAGAACAATCCCTGAAGAAGGACATCATGTTTGGAAGAGTGGCAGGTCAACGCAAAAGAGGAAAACCCTCCACCAGATGGATTGACACAGTGTCTGCAACAATGGGCTTAAACATAAATAAGATCATTTGCCTGGCACAGAATCGGCAAGTGTTTTGATCTGCTGTACATAGGGTTGCTATGAGTCGGACTCAACTCGATGGCACCTAACAACAACAACATTAGCCAACAATTGGGCTGAGATTTAGCTCAGTTGGTAGAGCACTGCTCTGGAGTTTCTGAGGTCCTGAGTTCAATTCCCAGCACTGCAAAAATGGGAAAAGGACCTGGCAATCCACTCCCAAGGCAATCCTGAAACACTCAGCCATTGAAAACCCTATGAGCGTTGCTATGAGTCCGATACAGACTCTACAGCACCTAACACCAACAACAACATTAGCCAATAACTAGGCAGTTAATTCAATCTATGCAGGGAGTAAGTAGGATAAAATTATGTCCTTTAAATATTTTACAATTCAATCATGATCCTTTTCTAGTAATAACCTCTGTTCAAAGTATTTGGACCCATTTTCTTTTAGTTAGCACATAAAAATAGGGAAATGATCATCTTTCATTTATGATAAACGAGTAGTTATTTTTAGTTGCCCTTGTCTTGGGTCCAACTCATAGTGATCCTATGTATAACAGAAAAAAAACACTACTCAACACTGTGCAATGCCTGCCACTATGTCAGTGCTTCTCTGCTATTCATAGGGTTTCTGACGACTGATAGTTTTGGGAGTGTGCTTCCAGGTCCTTCTCCCAAGCCTCCAGCACCCAGTATTTCCCAGGCTCTGGTTATCTCCTGAGATTGGCTGTGATTAGATGCCAGGGTGGTGCTGCTATAGACAACAAATGATTAGTTGTAGTAGTTGTTGTTGTTAGGTGCTGTTGAGTCATGTCCCACTCAGTTACCCTCACAGGGTTTTCAATGGCTGATTGCTTTGGGAGTGGATTGCCATGTCCTTCTCCCCTTTTTATGGTGCTGGGGATCCAACTCAGGTTCTCAGTGCAAAGCATTTCACTACCCATTGAGCTAAACCCCAGCCCAGATGAATAGTAGTTATGTAATATAAGTGTTTTTTGCCTATTTGATAAATAAAAATCCTCCAAGGAACAGTACAAGTTCTGAATCTATTGGGTCAAGCTTTTCTCTGTGTTTTCATTGCACACTGCTTATTTCTACTACAGCCCTAAAAATTCAGCATCACAGGACAAGGCAGCCAAATGAATGGTCTATATATGAATTGTTACAAAACTTCAGGAGCAGAGGAGATTTGAATAGAAGTGTCAGGGAAACTTCACCAAGGAGCCAGTTAAACAAAGCTTTGATGAATGGATAGGAGAGGAAGCAAGGAAGATATACCCAAGGGCATGAACAGTATGAGCAAATACATGAGGGCAAGGGGTAAACATCAAAAACTCCCCTTTCCTAGAGTCTTTTCTGGATTAACTTCTCCAAAACATGTTTTAAGTCCCTTATCATGTTTTTAACCTCATATTGGAGAGCAAATCAAAACAGAAGACAAAACAATATACATGAGGAGTCATCTGGGTGCCTGGGTTGCTAAGGGAACTGCTCCATACACAGAAGGCAGAAAAGGAATGTTTAATACCAACAAAATATTGAATCATATCTACTTCTAAAAAATGTGTTAGCCTGTGCCATTCGAGCCAATAAGTGCCTACCGTCCTGAGAATTGTTTCACAATTGTTTTGCAGATTGAACTTTCCCCAACAAAGCACAATTGATTTTATGCTAACAGCCAACAATTTGGTTTTCTTAATATGCTCATATTGATAATGAATTCTTACAGCAGACCTTTTCATTTTCTACTCTATATAGATACATATATACAAGGGCATGAACACTCCAGACAGACCTGTCTGTCTAATACATATTGAACATAAAAGAAGGAGCATGACTTCAAAAACAATTTTGGCATTCTGGCCACTCACATATCTAACCATGACAATTAAACCCACACTCAGTGCTTTCCCCAAAGGTCTGTAAATGTCAGTATAACTTCCATAAACTGAAATACATTGCTGTAAGGTTAAGAGAATATCATTGTTAACAATGCCCCTTAGTACACTTATAAGTTCCTTCCAATAGTTATTCGCTGAGGGACATTCCCAAGCCATATGGACATATATTCTCTAGTCATTATGGAAATTCAAATGTGAGTACTGGTATTCTCAAATCTTACTCTGGGCTGCATGGGGAGCATTGGGTTGTTCTCAGTTCTCCTTTTTATTATTATTTTTAAATCATCTTCAGAGAGGATCAATGTGGCATGTAAAATGAACTTTTCTTGGGAATGGTTTTGCACTACTTTTAGGTTTATTTTCCACTTAACTTGGATCATTAGTTCTTTTAAGTTGTCACCATTTGAGCCATTTTTACAACTTTGTGCCAGGTGGCTGCTCCTGGAAAAGTCTTGGTCCCACTTTACAACTTAACATGCAAATCCCAAACATCAGAATCTCCAAGTAGGCAGAAGAATCAACTCTTGAATCTGAAAAAGGAAGATACTCTAAGGAGTTTTATTTATAGACCAAAGCACTTGCACTCTAATGGAGCAGGCTGGAGTATTCCAAAAACTATTATAGTGTTCTTTTTAATATCTTATCAAACAAACCTTCCTATATATTGCTGCATAAGTGACATATCCCAACACAGATATAATCTCAATGACTTGGGAGGATGAGGCAGTAAAATAACAAGCTTGAGGCAAGAGTCAGACTGTGCAACTTATCTAGACCCTCTTTCAAAATAACAAAAGAGGCAGAAGTGCAGTTCAGTAGTAGAGCACTCACCTACCTTGTGCAAGTACCTGGGTTCAACCTCCAAGTAATGCAATAAGAAAAGTCATGTATCCCCCATGGCCATAGGGATATCTATTCCCCAGAACCATCTTTCTTGTCTGAGCATCTCTTGGGTTTTTATTCATATCAGCCAGACACTACACTATAACCTTTTCTATTTCATGTTGAAAATAACTAACAATCAATTTGTTTAGAGAGTAATTCCTTTGGCATACCTAGCACTAAAATCTAGCCCTAAAGAAATATTTAAAATATAAGCATTCTAACAGGCATGGTGGTACATGCCTGTAATTCCAGCAACTTCTTAGGCTCAACCAGGAAGATTGCAAGTTTGAGGCCAGAGGTAACCTACATATTTAGGAAGACACTGTCTCAAAGTAAAAAATAAAAAACTGAGCTGGGGGTGCATCCCAGTGTAGAGCACTTGCAAAGCATGTGTGAGGCATTAGGTGCAACCATTAAGTACATATATATACATACACACACAAGCATATATATATATATATAAATATATATATGTATATATATATATATATATATATATATATATATATACACACACACACACACACACACACACAAAAGTATAGATATACACACACAAGCATTCTCTAGGCTATCAGCTAGTAAATAACATGTATCCTTATAGAATGACATCCTCCCCAATATACTTACCAGAGAAATGACATGAATTTTCAAGTTATAGGGCTAGTACCTGGCAAAGATGGGACTTAAACCCAAATGAAGTATAATCTGAAAAGTAGAACCCAGTAGCTATGTAATTAACATGTAAAGAACCCTGCATATTTCTAATAAAATTGTGATGATTTTTGACAATTTACTATCTCCTGTCTGCAATCAGTGGCCAATTTATGCTCATTGATAGTATTATAGTCATTGTTACTAAAGCTGTAGGTGCTAGGCAGTATAATATGCACTTTATATCTATTGCCACATTTGATACTTTACAGCAGGCATCAAAATGTGAGTAACAATATCCTTGTTTTGTAGTTAGAATCTGAGGCTTAGAAACTGTGAAATGTCTTCCCAAGGCCATATTGCTAGGAAACCTAAGATCAGAAAAATCAGCTGAGTTCAATTTTCTTGAAAACTTGAGCTTATCCTGTGTTGCCACATTGCTTTAAATTCTAATTTTCTTCACTATTTCATTTTTTCCATCCTATTCTCATTCTGTCAACTTTGTCTTCTCTTATTTCTTTGCAGCTCTCACTATGCCTCCTAGGATTCTGAGTCCCTTCACTCTCTGTTCCAAAGCTATCTTTCCACCATTGCCTGTGTAATTTCTCTAAAACAGAGATTCCCAACCTCCAAGGCACAGAATGATACCAAGTGAAGCTTCATGTGTGTTTTACTGCTGCTACCTAAGCTCACATTGCTGCCTGACCTCTGTCTCCTGTCAGATCAGTGCACACACATGCATACACACTCACACACCTGCCTCCACCCAATCTGTGGAAAAACTGCCTTCCCCAAAACCAGTCTCTGGTACCAAAAATGTTGAAGGCAGCTGCTCTAAAGTACAGCTGAGGTTCATAACCTATTTCTCTGATCAAATTATTTTAAATAGCTTTTTTATTGATATTTGATGATTCAAATCTGAAATATTCATTTTCATCTCAAAGATCAATCCTGATAATTCCAGGAGCTCTTTTCTGCAGCTCTTTTTTTCCCCAAATCTCAAATAAAAAGAGGTATGGGATATAAATCCTGTGTATACCCTGTGCATCCTGCAGTGCCTCCTGATGCCATGTATATAGGCTGCACATGTATTATCTGCTCCATTAATTTAACAGATTTCTGAATGACTGAGACCTTGTAATCTTCTACCTCCACTTCCATCTCTGAATTTAGCCCATCCCGCCACCTAATTTGCCTACCTTTCATTTCTCAATCTAGCACACTCCTCTTGACTGCACTTACCTGATCCATTTCTGTTGTTTTGGGTATTGATTGCTAAGAATGGACCACCAATCCACTGTATAGTAACCAACAGTCCTGGTTTTCTTGGTTCTGTTCCAGGTATCCTGGTATCATCCTATTTTTAGCCCTGAGAAACCTCAATTGAAGGTAAAGCAGGTTTGTTGCCTGCTCACTCCCCGATAATTACACCCTTCTCCCTGTTTTGCTTTTAATCAGCAGAGTGCTTACCAAGTTCTTTCTGGCTCATAGTCTATAATTTACTTTTCTCAATGAATTACAGGATTTTGTACTCTAAATTCTGGCAATATGAGGTGCTGGGATTTTCTGAGAATCTGGCCTTTTCTCTCTCTCTCTCTCTCTCTCTCTCTCTCTCTCACACACACACACACACACACACACACACACACACACACAAATAACCTATCATATCTTTTCTCTATTTCCAGAATTTACATGCCAATTTTTTGATTTTTTTTCTATGTGTTGTTATTTTATTTCCAGTGCTATTTGACTCCAGTAAGGATATTATTTCTAATGTTATGCAGATCATAAAAATCTTTCAACTCTAGACATGGCAGTTTCTAGTCTAATTCCCATGTATTTCCAGAGTTCAAATCCCTAAGTGTAATTTGTCTTATCCCTTCTCTTTTCTCTTAAAGAAGTCTGCTATGTTTGATACTTAATTCATACAATAGGCTTTTAACAGATTGATCTGTTTAAGTTTCAGTTTCTTTTAAGACATTAGTAATTACTAATAAAAGAATGAATTATAATTTATCATTAGAGAAACATGAAACAGCAGGGTGTCATTAACAAAAAGAGAAGTACCTAGTTTTCCAGTAACACTGACTTCATGCCTTCTAACTCTAGGATACAAGCCAATGGGGGGCTGCATTAAGATAAAGACAGCAGAAGGCAAGCACTAAGGACATGCCACTTCCTTGTTTGGGGTAAACTAATCCCACTCTCATTCTGCAGGTGATTCTTTTTACCTCACCACTTGTTTCTAGTTTGGCAGATTATAGTTGTGAGGAAGTTTGCCCTAAAGTTTATTGCAAAGTCACAGAAACAAATTTCCGAATTTCTAACTAAAAACATCTCCCATAGAGAGAGAACTAGGGCAAGGCAAGTGTCTCTGGCACATAATTTAAGGAGGCAACAAAAGAATCTCTAATCAGACAAATAATATTTAACACAATTTTTTTATCTAAATTATTGCAAACTTATGATGAACAATAAATCACACAGAAACGTAATCTACATTATTGATTTTACTTTTTGCTGTAGGCTCTAATATGTCTCCTCACATCACTTAAATCTCAATACAAATACAGGAAATATAGAAGAGTCTAGATTCATAAAAATACTTTTAGAAATTGTTATTAAGGTAGAGGGTTGAAAAGTATTCCCATGGTAAGTTCAATTCAGAATTCTATATACTATTTGGTTTCTAGGAGCAAAACTAATAGGAATCTTTTGGCATTCTTTGTGGTGCCTGTTGTCTGAGAATTAGGTAAAAACAACTCTGCACTAAGGGGAATTCAGAAGGGCTCTGATGTTTTCTTGAGATCTATTGATACAACTAGACACATATGATCTTATTTATGCCTTATTACAACTCATCATTATGTTAGACATAAGGAAGCTGAAGTTTATGAACTTGAAAAGCTTTCTCAAGTGGTCAGTACTATAGACTTATCAAGAGTTCTCTAACTTCCAACCAAATGCATTTTCTCTACGACATTTATTTGTCTTGCAGGAGTACCACTGTAGGGTCCAATCTCATTAGATCTGGGAAGATAAACAGGGTAGGGCCTGGTTAGTCCTTGGGTGGGAGACTGCCTGGGAACACCAGGTGCTGTAGGCTTGGAGAAGGACCCAGCAGCCCACTCCCAAAAGACAATCAGCCATTGAAAACCCTATGAATATCAGAGAAGCACTGACAATAGTGTTTTGTCTGTTGTACATAGGGTCGCTATGAATAAGACACTAACAACATTTATTTGTTTATATCTTCAAATAAATAAAATTGAAAATGCCTAACTCTGAAGGGGTCTTAACATATTTTCTTTCTTTTCTTTTTTCTGTTTGTTCCCTTCCTTCCTTCCTTCCTTCCTTCCTTCCTTCCTTCCTTCCTTCCTTCCTTCCCTCCTTTCTTTATCTTTCATATTCTAACTGTTCTAACAGGCATACAAGCCTTGACAAATGTCTTTCTCCCACTCAAATGTCTTCTCCACTATTTCCCATCTTATAACTTGATTCCCTTAAATGTCACTTTAAGCATATCTTTAAAAATTCTAGACTATGTATCACCACTGACTTATAAAAATATTTCTAAATATTACTTCAGATTTCTCAGTCAATTCCCAACAAGCAAGAAATATCATTACTAATTCATTAAACTTCTCCTTTTCTTTGATAAACTTGATAAGTTTTTAAGGCATTAATGATTTAATGACTTCGTTATTCATTTAATACTCATGTGACATCCCTTGAGAGTTTATTTGGATATAGAAAAGACTTCAAATTTTGTTTTTAATCTTGAATTCTATGCAGAAATGTTGATTTTTTTAAATCATAGCCAACAGGGTTTGACATCTTTATTTTGTCAAATGAAGACTTACTTGGTCACTGGGATGACTCTCACTATGGCCGGGAACTGAAAGCCGACTTGCCAAGTGACCTCAACTATCTGAAACAACTTCTCTTGGCCGTCTGCCATGATGCAATGATGATATAACCGCTTTCAGAAAAATGACTTATCATATGAAGTGAATGAAAGATTTCAAGATCCCAGGATGTCATTTAGCAAATTACATTCTTGAGTGCTACAGCTATTCCCTGTAAAGGTCTGAGAGGGTTGAGTTGTCTTCAGTGAATGACAGATTGTTACCTTGGGACAATTTACTCAGCAGTGATAACATTGAAATGGAGAGGATGGACAATCTGAAAAATGAATGATCATTGAATAAATGGCAATGATGAGGACTGTTGCCTGTCTTTTGTAGGAGAGCTTCAGGGAAGGCCATCCCACAGAGTTAGGCATTCTCCTCCTAAACAAATGACAAAGAAGCATATACTTCTAGGTTTTTATACATCTTCCTTTCTTCATGAAGATTTTTGCACTTAACAGTAAATAAAAACTTCCTAAAGGATTTAATATATGTAATTATAATTGTCCATGTATAAGTTGTTCTTTTTCATTTGTGATCTTTTGTTCCTTTCATTCACATAACTACAAAGCACTGACTCCAGATATGCACATGTACATATTCTTAGCACTTCACAGACATTTGTCAGATAAAACATTACAAAACTAGAGCTAGATGAGGAACTATTAGTAACTTAGGCTCAGATATTTTACTGATAGCACATTTAAACTCCACCTTAATAAGACTGTTAAGACTATTATGTTTCTCCCAAATGAGGTTCTTAAAATTTGGCCATTTATAATCATCCTGGATCCTTTTTTAAGCTCTCCTCCATTTCCTTTACCTTGAATTCTTCACACTTGCTCAGTGGTCCCTCAGAATGGATTCTTCAAAATAAAATTAACTATTCATTTAAGGAGAAAAAAATCCACATAATGCTCTCATGTCAGGTCTTTAAATGTGGAGTCTGATAATTTTTGAATCTGTGGATTACTCTGAATCTGCAGATTACTCTGTGATATAACCTATCTTCCCTACATTGGGGCTGGGGTTTAGCTTAGTTGGTAGAGAGCTGCTCCACACTCTTTGAGGACCTGGGTTCTATCCCTAACACCACAAAAATGGGAGAAGGACATGGCAATCCACTCCCAAAGCAATCCCAAAACAATCGTGATTGAAAACCATATGAGGGTCACTATGAGACATGACTCAACAGCATCTAATGACAACAAACTCTTCCTAGGTCTCAGGCTTGTTCATTAGGCCAGATGATGATCTTTGAAAGCATTAGGCAGATCATGATTTTTTAAATTATTACTATCAATTGAAATAAAAATTGTAAATAAATTGATTAAGATTTAGAAGATGAGTCTGATGGTGAAGGTAAAAGAGGAAGTATAATATCTAAGTGAAATTTACGGGAGTTGACCCAATTTTTCTGACTGTAATTCTCAGATAAGAGCAGAAACTTTACTTTGGAGTAAGACAATAGCTGGAACTCATTCCCAGGTCATCAAAGGACTCCATGTCTAATTACAAGCAAAAGATACTCAAGACCTAAGTGATACTAGGAATTATATTTATTCATACATTCTTTCAACAAATACTTATTTATCCTTTACTCTGCACTAGGCTCTACTCTTGTCTTGAGAAACAAGCAGGATAAGTAGCTACATTCTGAGTCCCTTGCAATGAGAGGCTGAAGCTGTGTTAGACTTCTTGTCTCTGTCAAGATTGATTTCTCCACAGCCCTTTGGGTAAAGGTCATTAATGAACCTGGATAAAGAGATATAAAAGGCAGAGGGAAAAAGAAAAGTGAACAGGAGTGGGACAGGGAATAGCCCTTAAAATATTCTAGCAATTATTGGGATAAATTCCTTTTGTTGTTGTTGTTAGGTGCCGTTGAGTCGGTATCCGACTCGTAGCGACCCTCATAGGGTTTACAATGGCAGACAGTTTTGGGATTGCCTTGGGAGTGGATTGCCAGGCCCTTCTCCCATTTTTGCGGTGCTGGGAATTGAACTCGGGACCTCAGGGACTGCAGCGCAGCGCTCTGCCAACTGAGCTAAATCCCAGCCCATAAATTCCTTTTAAGTATTCTTATATACATTCATTATTCTCTAGAGAAGGACACATTGAGTAAAAGCTTAATATAATACAGTTGTTGTTGTTGTTAGGTGCCGTAGAGTCGGTATCCAACTCATAGCGACCCTCATAGGGTTTTCAATGGCTGACTGTTTCAGGATTGCCTTGGGAGTGGATTGCCAGGTCCTTCTCCCATTTTTGCAGTGCTGGGAATTGAACTCAGGACCTCAGAGACTGCAGCGCAGTGCTCTACCCACTGAGCTAAATCCCAGCCCAATATAATACAGTAGATACTACTATATTTCTTTACTGTTTCTCATTCAAACAAACATTGTGAGTGTTTGTGTACTTTTATTGTTCCAAATAGTCATGTTTCCCCTCATTATCCATTACTGTTTTTGTTAGATGCCATTGAGTTGAGTCCAACTCATACTGACCCTGAAATGGTTTTCAATGGCTGATTGTTTCAGGATTGCTTTGAGAGTAGATTGCCAGGTCCTTCTTCCATTTTTGTGGTACTGGGGATCGAACCCAGGTCTTCAGAGAGTGTGGAACAAATACACAAACTTAATAAATACATTCTCAGCAAATCAAGTATTAAGTTAAAAAATTAATTTTTCCTTCTTTAGTTTTTTTGTGGTTGAAAATTATTGTCTACATGCTTTTACTGTATTCTTTATGGCAATTGTGAATTGGGTACATGATTTCATTTGTCATTTGTAGACATTTTAATATAAAATATTTAATATTGTACATAAGTGAACCTCAGGTCTTAAATTTCATGATAAATTTGAGATTAGATGTAAGAAATCAAGAAATCACCCCTGATACTAATGATACCATCCATATCTCAGTATTGAGGGAAGTGAAGTTTGCAAGTAATCTCAGTTTTTCAATCCTTACCACAAAGAATATAGGTTGTTTGAAAAAATATCTATTGCATAAGCCTGGGAAAGCTAGGAAAATTATTAAACTGAATCAGTGACTAATGTATTTTACACTTAAAATATGTAGAAATATATTTTGGGTAAAAAATTAATAACATATTGACCCTCATTTAAATACAAGAATGGAGCCAGACACCCTGGTACACCATGGTAACTCCAGTAATTTAGGAGGCTGAGACAGGAGGATTGAGAATTTGAAACCAGAGACAGTCTGCACAATTTAGCGAGAACCTGTCTCAGTATAAAAGATAAAAAAGGAGGTTAGGGTGTCCTCAGTGGCAGAGCACTTCTCTACCATGCACGAAACCCTAGGTTCAAGCCCTCCATACTATAAATAAATACCCTAATTATAATATGAAGGAAAAGCTGTTTTAATTCTAAAGCATTGAAAATCTACTTTAACTTTACTAAGTCCTCTGAGACCAAAGTAGGAACAGTGTTATTCTCCAAGATGCATTACATAGCTACTTTTAGTCATCTCTATTCTAAGACCCTACTAATTGTAACAGATAATCCTCCCCTTAGTCTCCCTATACTGATTGTCTCCATCCTACACATAACCATGTGTTCTTCCTTATTTTCCCCTCACCTTTATCTTTCACTAAACTATCTTATGGATGTATTATTTCTCAGACTTTCTTATGTAAATCCATTTAGGCAACAAACAAACTTGATATGGGGAGACTATGGAAAGGGGTGATCCTGGGAGACACTAAATTTTCACAACAGGGCAATCACCCATGTCTCTTCTACCTATAGTACAAATACCCTACTACCAATGCCCATTCCCTAACCGTTTGTACATATCCACTACATTCCATGATAAAACAGAAATAGTACCCATCACAAATGTCAGAAATTTACAACAGTTCCTCACTACAAGGGAGCTAAATCATACCTCTGCTAACTGGACCCAAGATGATTGTTTTAGAAAACCAATAACCATAAAATTAATAATTCCAACCCATAAATGATTAGCAGATAAACAGAAACAACATTCATTTCTATTTTCTACCAATGGAATCTACTTATGCAATTTAGGGCACAATTTACCATATTAAATGGCCTTTGTCACAGATTTTAGAGCTTTATTAAAATTCCAAATCTATTAGTGCCATTAATCCATGGTCCTAACAAGATGCACATCTGTAGCCTAGGCTGAGTGCAACATCCATGCCAAAGGGCACTCCTTCCTTCCATGCCATTCACTTCAAGATTCTATTCACTTTCTTCAGGGCCCCAAACTCCAAAGTATTCTTCACTTCTATCACCCAGAGAGTCAGGACATGAGGCCACAGACATAACTTTGTTATTTTGCCCTGTATCAAGATTGATCTGTTCTTTGATTCCAGGTGGCTTCCTTTACACCTTAGGTACACTATGTGGGTCCCACATATCAATACCTTTTCTATCACCTGGGAAATTGCAAGAAATCCAGACTCCCAGAACCCTCTACCGTACCTCCTGAATTAGAATCTGCATTTTAATAAGATCCCTTGGGATTCATGTGGACCTTAAAGTTTGAGAAGCACTAACTTAGGGATATTAGTGGTAGATAATAATCCTAGATGTAAACTCCCAAGCCTGAAATTTGATTAACTAACTACCTACAAAGGGACTACATGTCCATATAAATGTGCTAAGAAAATTGGATACAAAACCAGCCAGGGATTATAGTGAGTGTGAAATGTATTTTGTAAGTGTTCTACCTAAAATAGTATAAAAGTTGGTTGTCATTCAGGAAGGTGTGCTCTAGATGTGCCAGAAATGAATTTCAGGGACAAAAATCATTATTGTTGTGTGATGTCTTCAGTTATTTACCTAGCTAGAAACTGATAGCCTGAACATTATGTGAACTGCCTACCAAATAAGTCTTCAGGATGCACAAAACCATGAACCTTAGTTTGGAGCCTTTGTTCTGAGGGCTGCTTTCACAATAAAGGGGATATACTGAATGAAAACTAAAATGTAAACAACAAACATCTACTAAAGTCTGAAGTTTTATTTTTGATACATTTCTCAAGGAATCAAAATCTTAATTATAACTATGAAAAAGCTATAATTTCAGAGGAGGAGAAGAAGGTGGACAGATAGCACACACCTTCTGTCTCAGAGTAGAGAGAAGCCTTGATTAATGGTTTGGAGCTCACATTGACTAGATAGAAACAGTAATAGTTTAGACTGGGAGATGGTGGGGAACCGGACAAACATGAAAGCACAGATCTGACTCTGGAGGACCTACACAGAGGACAGCATTTCACAGACAGCGTACAGGATCCCAGAGCCTCGGAGGGGACTTTGCGCACACATCCATGGACACCTGGACCCAACACGGAGTGCAGCCTTGGCATCACACCGACACCCTGCCCACAGGACACAGACTACTAGCTCCAGGTGAGTCAGTTTGAGGTGGAATGCAGAATTGCCATCCCTAGCAGTGCACTCTGAGCAACCTGAGTCACTGGGCTGGTAAAGGACCCTCACACAGGAGTGTAGGCCTCACATCCACAAGAGTTGATATGTTATCATCCCATCCATCCCAAAGAGGGTGCAGGGAGTGAATGCAGAGGGACCTGGGGAATGTGCGATAGCAGAGCATGACCAGAGCCATGGTGCAGCTCCCTCCCTCCTGCTTTTTTTTT
>VMDO01023098.1:0-32308 GCA_007922755.1 Pedetes capensis
TTTTTTGTGGTACTGGGGGTTAAACCCAGGGCCTTGCACCTGCATGTTCTGCAAGTGCTGGACCACTGAGCTGTACCCTCAGCCCTTTTTTTTTTTTTTTTTTAATTTTTGAGACAGGGTCTCGCTAAGTTACGCAGACTGCCTCTGGTCTCGAACTTGTGATCCTCCTGCCTCTGCCTCCCGAGCCACTGGGATTACAGGTGTGTGCCACCACGCCCAGCGCCCCCATAGGGTTTTCAATGGCAGATTGTTTCAGGATTGCTTCAAGAGTGGACTGCCCTCTCCCGTTTGTGGTGCTGGGGATGGATCTGGGGTCCTCAGAAAGTGCAGCAGGGCACTCTACCAACTTAGTTAAACCCTAGCCCAATGTATTTGACATAAAGTGCCAAGAACATATGCTCTTACTCTGTGCCAAGCGCTGTTCTAAGCACTTCGGGTCAACTCCTCACAGCAACCCTGTGAGGTCGGTACTACTGTTAGTCCCATTTTACACATGAACAGATCGAGGCACAGAGAGTTTAAGGCATAGCTGGTCTGTGTCAGAACTCTGACTGCCACACAGTCTAGCTTCACAGATGTCATGCTGCCTCTGCTAATGAAGGCATCCCTTTGATCACGGTGCTAGGAGATCTGCCTTGCCTTTACAGTTTGCCAGGTCTGAACGCTACTTAGAAACAGCCTGTGGGATGGTCTTGAAACATGGTAGCTGGCCCAGAAAGCTGGGTTAGGGCTTTGCTAGCTTAATGCTGGCCTTCTCCCTGGTGTCTCGACATCCCTTTGCCTGTCTGAGACTAACATATTTACTTGCTAAGTTTTCACAGTCACTGAGACCCAACCAATGTCAGCATTCTGGTCTGCAATGCCAGTATGACCCTCTCCTGGGCACTTGGCATGCATGGTTGGTATTGCCTTAGGTGGTGGTGGTGGTGGTGGTGGTTGTTCAGTGCCTTCAAGTCAGTTGTGACTCATGGCGACCCTATGTACAGCAGAACAAAACACTCCCGGATTCTGTGCATATCTCATTTATCTTTAAACCCATTGTTGTAGACACTTGTGTCAATCCATCAAGTAGAGGGTTTTCCTCTTTTTCGTTGACCTGCCACTCTCCCAAACATGATGTCCTCCTCCAGGGATTGATCCCTCCTGACTAGGTGTCCCAAATAAGTGAGACGCAGCCTAGCCATCCTTGCTTCCAAGGAGTACTCTGGTTGCGCTTCATCTAGGACAGACCTGTCGGTTCTTTTGGCAGTCCAAGTATATTGGATACTTGGATACCAAGGTAGATACATTTATTCCTTCCCCTCCTGGCTTCCTGTAACATCTCTCTCATTTTTAGACTTCCTGCACTCCCTTCATTATTGGTGCTTTGGGCTCATTAAATCTCTCAAGTTAGACCCACGTCCTACCTCCTACCTTTAAGGCTGCCTCATCTCATGGAGCCTGTCTTAAAAGGTCAGTCTTGTTAATAGAGAACAGCAGCACCCAAAGAAGAGCTGGAGCGTGAGTGTCCTGCTCAGAAACTGCCTGGTGCTAGGAGGAGGTGGAGAGAGGGGTGCTTACGGGACCCTTGCCCCACACACATCATCGGGCCACGGACGTGAGGCAGTAATCTGTAAACACCGGGGCACAATATCCTTCGCCCTCCGGCTGGAATACTGAGCTGGGAAAATTATTCAGAGCTTGAGCTGGGATCTTGCTAGGGAAGCAGAGATTCCAGGTGAGCAGTAGATGTGCAGGGCGGAAGCAATGACCTTTCTTATTTGGAGTGTTTTCATTCTGCAGCTCGCACGGCAGGAACCCTGACATCAGAAGCTCGGATGGCCCGAGGCTGTGTTGGAGAGGAAATAAATGAGCCTGCCCTACTTCCAGAGTCTCTAGTAATCACCGCGCAGCGTGGAACCTAGGCAGCGCAAGACTGTGTGGACGGGCGACCTCTAGTGGCTCAAGTGGGAACTGCATGGCCGGCTTTGAAGGTCGCAGGAAGGCTGAGGAGACCCTGAGCAGCCACACAGGGCCTGAGGGTCCAGCCTCATCCTGGTATTGGGGAGGATTTAAAGGAAACACAAACAGGCAAAGGTAAGGAGCTTATCTTCCAGCCTGGAGAAGTCAGAAAACATACGGTTTCTCTATTAACTTGGTGCTCTAAGAGTTTCTGAGAAGGCACAGTTAGTAATCCAGGAAGCTGAGCCTGCAAGAGAAACATTTCAGGTGAAAATGGGAAGGACCTTCTGGGATAGAAAAGCACACCGAAAGGAAGTGTGGGGGCCCTTTGATGACATAGGGCAGAGATTTCAGGTGAAAAATATTGGACTATTTGAGGCCTGTTGTTGTTAGGTGCAATCAAGACGGTGTCCGACTCAGCAACCCTAAGTAAAACAGATGAAAACTATTGTCAGTGCTTCTCTGCTATTCATAGGGTTTTCAATGGCTGATTGATTTTTGGAGTGGGCTTCTGGGTCCTTCTCCCAAGCCTATAACACCTGGTGTTCCCAGGCAGTCTCCCATCCAAGTACTAACCAGGCCCGACCCTGCTTAGCTTCTGCGATCTGACGGGATCAGACACCACAGTGGTATGGCTGTAGTCTAAAATTATGATAGTTTGTCCCATATAGATAATTTTGCAATTATTTTGAGTTTCTTCAAAGGATACTAAATTCAAATATCATTTGTCTTCATTACTGACTTTTTGGGTGCTCTGTTCAATTCTGTTGTTGTTGTTATTGTTAGGTGCTGTTGAGTCATGTCCAATTCATAGCGACCCTTATAGGGTTTTCAAAGGCTGATTGTTTTCGGATTGCCTCGGGAGTGAAGGGCCACATCCTTCTCCTGTTTTTGCGGTGCTGGGAATCGAACCCAGGACCTCAGATACTGCAGAGCGGCGCTCTACCAACTGAGCTAAATGCCAGCCCTGTTCAATTCTGTACCCCAGGCAAATATTTCCTGTATCCCACTCTCATCTTAGACCTGAAACTGGGTTCGAATGCTGTCTCTGCTTGGGGACTTACCAGTTTGAGCTTCCATTTACTCACATGTAAGAGGTGATGAATGCCAGCTCCTCCCCTAGGGCTGTGAAGATTAGGTGAGGTAATGCAATGAAGTACCTAGCACAAGGCGGGAGCTCTCCCATGACAGTTGGCTAATACTCTGTACACGGACCATGTAATACTCTGGTGGCTATGGCTCTCGTTTGTCTCTTTCTTCCAAGAGACAGTGGGATTAGCCATTTCTCTGGGGGTCTAGGACTGGGGTTGTCACGGTGTCATAAACTGTCTCTAACCAAGTGCTTCCAGATTACAAGTGTTCAGGCTCTTATATGGACCCTAATCTAGAATACCCAGATATTACCTACAGCCAAATAATGATATGCCTTGCCTAATGAACATTGTTGTTTTCATCTTTTTTATATACTTGGCTCTGTACAGGTTTAATTCTGATGGATTGACAGGAAGAGTTCTATAGACTTAAAATGACGGAGGACAACTCTTCTAGATCATGTTTTCAAGGTTTAGTGCCAATAAGATTGAGTTGGGGGTCTTGTTAATAAATGTAGAGTCTGATTAAGTAGGTGTGGGATGAGGCCTTGAGTTCTGCCCTTGAAACAAACTCCCAAGCAGTATTGGCGATATAATTTGTGGAGCCTGGAGCAAAATGAAAACTGAAGATCCCTTGTTCAAAAATTATTAACAATCTTATGACGACAAAGTACCAAGCCAAGTGTGGAGTTTTTCTGAGCACAGGGCCCTATTTCCCCATGTGGGATACACACCTGCAAAGCTGCTCTGCTCCTACAAGATGACTAGGACATCCTTTGACTAGCAAGGTGGAATTGGTATTGTCCGGTGGAATTTTTTGTGATAATGGAAATGTTTGATGTCTATGCTATTCAATACAGTATCCAGTTAGCTATATGGGGCTATTAAGCACTTGAAATATGACTGTGTGACTAAAACTGATGTTTTGCTGAATGTTAATGAAATTTAAATGGCCCAATGTACCCACTGGCTGCCATATTGGGTGGCACCATTTGGATGTCAACTTCCTCCAGCAGGACAGTTCCTTACTCTAGCAAATTGTCTGCTTCCAAATTGACTATAGAGTTCGTAACTAAGGGGTATCAAACCAGATCTTCTTTATGCTTTAATTAGATCTAGGTAAGCTTTTAAAAAATCTGACAAGTAATATTATCCCAGATAGTCTCAGGGAAAAGAACTGGCTTAATCTGGGAAATAATTTTCTGCCTTAAAAAATTCTTGTTAAATTACTGTAGAAAATATTGGCAATTCCTATGTTAAAAGTTTCTTAACTCATTTCATAGAACAGATTGACAGCCTTTAAGGGTTGTCTGTGTCCTTTAAAACCAGTGACTGACAGCCTTCCAGCAGACACACTTTCCTGTGGCGTGGAATGTGACTTGCTCTCCCTAAGGTGACGGTGATTTTCAGGTGTTTGGCTGCTCCTCAGGCTTTTAAACCTCAGTGGTCAGATATCTTGATTCTGGAAGATAAATGAGCTTGCACAGGGAGCAAAAACATGCAATAGCACCACCAGGCCTGTGATTATGAAACAAAGAGGCACTTCAGCTCTGAAAGATTTCTTTTTTTGGAATTTGGGCTGAGAGAAATCTCCAAATTGCTAATCTCCAGAGAGGGTTCTCTGATTTCCAAACTCCGTTCAAGACTTTAAACTTTCTTTTTGAAACAGGATTAGTTGTACATTCGAGGAGAGAAAGAGAAAGAGGGAGAGCGAGAGAAAGTGAGAGCAAGCAGACAGTGGGAAGAAAAAGAGAGTGAGGGAGCGAGAAGGGAAGATGGAAGAGGGAGAGAGGGGAGATATGGAATAGGGAGGGAAGAAATAAGAGAGAAAGAGAAAAAAGGAGGCAAGGGAATATAAAAGAGGAACAGAGAGAAAGAATGAGAGGCAGAGAAACAGAAAGGATGAGAGGAGAGGAAAAGAATGACATTGAGCTATTTCATCATGTGATCAAAGTACTTGATGTAAACATCTTCTGAAAAGAAAGATTCATTTGCCTCAGTGGTTTAGAGGATCTCAGTCTATAGTGGTGGGGAGGCATGGCAGAGTAGCAGGCAGCAAGCCCTGTAGTGGAGAGCTTCACATCATGGCATCAGAAAGCAGAGAGAACTGGAGCTAGGGGCCTGGGTGAAACCTCAGATATCCTCCCCCAGTCACCTACTCCTGCCAACTCAGCCCCACTCACCAAAGTTCCACAGCCTCCCAAAACAGCACCACTCACTGGAGACCAAGTATTCAAACACAAAGCATTCCATCTTTGAGGGACATTTTATTTATTTCTTTATTCATTCATTCATTCACTCATACATTCATTCATTTTTGGCCCAGGAATCTTAGTAATTTTTTTAGTGTACAACTAAGTAGGTCTCACTATGACATTTTCATACATACCTATCATTTTACATTGCTCATGTTCACCTCCCCCAGTACCCTCTCATGATGCTTCTCCCCTCCCACTCCCTCCTCACCAATGGTCCTGTTTCTACTTGCATTTCTTATTTGTCTGTCTGTCTGTCTGTCTCTTTCTCTCTCTCTCTCCTTTTCCTCTCCATATATTGTTGTTGTTGTTAGATGCCATTGACTCATAGTGACCCTACTTATAATAGGGGAAACACTATTGTCAGTGCTTCTCTGCTGTTCATAGGATTTTCAATGGCAGATTGATTTTTGGGAGTGGGTTGCTGGGTCCTTCTCCCAAGCCTACAGCACCTGGTATTCCCAGGCGGTCTCCCATCCAAGTACTAACCAGGCCCGACTCTGCTTAGCTTCAGAGATCTGACGGGATCGGATATCACAGGGCTATGGCTGTAGGCCTCTCCATATATATATATGTATATTCTAATTTTTCCTTAAAGGCAAAATATGTGGTTTCCTTTCCCTTCACCCATTACCCTTTCTTCTTGCCACCTTCCCCTTCTCTTTAGTCCACTGTTTTTCTGTACATAGACTTGTTGGATATTTTAGATTCAAACCATAACACTCAGCACCTGGCCCCCAAAGGCTCATTTGCATTGCATAATGCAAAATGCATCCAGTGCAACTTCAAGAGTCCCCAGCATCAGTCTCAATGTTAATCACAAATCCAAATCCAAGTCCAAAATCCCTACTGAGACTCCAAACAAACTTAGCTGTGAGCCCCTGAGAAGTGGGAAGCCAGTTATATACTTCCAACACACAATGGCACAGGGTAAGTATTCCCATTCCCGGAGGGGGAATGGGGACATAGCAAGGAGAGATTGGGCCAAAGCAAGACTAAACCCCAGCAGGACAAACAAATCTTGTAGTTCCATGTCTGGAATCAGGCACACATGGTGTCATCATCTCAGCTTGAACCAGACAGGCATCTCCATCCTGAGGGTCTTGCCATTTGAAGCACACATGGCCCTCTTAGGCTGGCTCCACTCATTGCTGGAAGCTTTACCAAGCAAATGTTTTATGTGGCTGGCATCTCCAACATCCCGAGGTCTCTACTGCAGCTTACACCCACCCTCAAAGCTTCAAACACCAGCCCCTCAGGGACTCTCCACGGGCACTCCAACGCTGGTACACATTTCCTGGCCTCACAGCTGTCTTCTGGAACCTTGGTGGCAGCCCCCGTGACTCCATAACTCTTGCATTCTGCATGACTGAAAAACCAGCACCACATAGCTGATGCCAAGGTTTGTTGCCAGCTCACTTGGTAGCAGGGCTCCTTTGGCCCATGGCTTTGGTGGTGTCCTCTGTGCGCCAGGTACAAGAATCCACCTCCCTTGGGGGACCCATTCCAGCAAGGCACCCTTTTGACTCTCTTTTTTTAATGGAAGTCTTTCAAATGCGTTTGTAGTTTTATGCCTTGGGGCCTTTGATGAGATCGGTCTGGGCTCCTGCTTTGCCTCCAGGGTCCTTTTCCTCCTGTTGTCCCAGTGCAGAGCATGTGGTTTCTCCTTAATGGTGCTTGGGCTTAGCTCCATTGGTAAGGTGCTTGCTCTATGCTCTCTGAGGCCCTGCATTCAATCCCCAGCACTGCAAAAATGGGGGAAGGACCTGGAAGCCCACTCTTGAAACAATCCTGAAACCATCAGCCATCAAAACCCCTATGACTAGTAGAGAAGCACTGACATAGTGCTGAGCATGGCACAACAGCAGGGAATGTTCCATTCTGTTGTACATAAAGTCGCTATGATTCAGACCCAACTTGACAACACCTAAGAACAAACAGCATCTCTTTAACAATTGTGGTATCATTGCCCCAGCTTTTTTGACCACAATTTAAACATACAGCTTTTTTTTTCTCACCAAACTTTTCATATCTTTCTACTCTGCCTTTTGCCTGTTTTTCATCATAAAGCTGGCTAAAAGTATCCAGTAATAAGCCACACCCTTGGTATTATGTTTTCTTGAAATTTCTTCTTCAGATTAATTAGTCCATTACTTTTGAGTTTTGCCTCACTCAAATCTTTAGGACACACACAAAAGGCAAATGAACTCCTTGCCAGAATGTAACACAAATAAATAGTCTCTAGTCCAAGTAGCATCCTCCTTTCCCTCTGAACCCAGTGAGGACTACATGCATTTCTCTTAGCATTCTGATCTCCTGAATGCCCACCAGAACCACTTTTAAGCTATGATTAAAGCATTCAAGGACCTCTTAGCCTGTGTCTCCAAACTCTTCCAAACCCCTCCTTCAAACAAATTTGAACAGCCCGAGAACTACATGGCTTAGCCTATGTGGTTTAGCATAGCAAGAACCCTGCTCCTCGTAGTGGCTTTCTGTGGTAGTCAGCTATTGCATTATTATGACCAGAGTACCTGATGTATACAACTTATGGGAGGAAAGATTTATTTGGCCCCTCATTCAGAGGATCTCATTCCATGATGGTGGCAGAGGAGCTACCAGCAAAGGCCAATGGTGGAGGACGTCACATCATGGCATGGGGAAGCAGAGTGAGCAACCAGAACTAGACGCCCTGGTAAAACCTCAAGGTCCTTCCTCACTACTTCTGCCAGCTAGGTCCCACCTCCCAAAGTCTCACAACCTGTCAAAATAGCACTCCCCACTGGAAACCAAGTGTTCAATCAGGTAACCTTTGGGGGACATTTTAGAGTCAGACCCTAACAGAAGGAGAGGAGAAGCAAGGAAAGGAGGGATGGAATAAAAAAAAAAAATCTGACTTCACAAATAAAGTGAGAAGATACTACCAGATGCTACCAGAAGGACAGGAAACCAGGACGGAAGGAAGGAACATGAGAAAATGCTCATTTAAGATTAACAGCCCTCAAACCGAGGTTCCTGCCGATGAGAATTTATAAGCACCAAAGAAAGCCTCCCGGTTTCTGTGATGGATTCTTCCTCTGGATTTGTAGTTAGTTCATACTCTTGACATCAAAGCATGAAGTCCAGGAAGGATTAAACGTTCTCCAAGTGGGTCACTGCTTGATTGACCCAAGATACACTGTTTAGAGACCTAATACTTGGACACACATCCAGGAATCTCAGAGAAGTTAGTAAGCCATAGGGGAATAGTTTAGGGAGGAAAGGTGGTAGTATTCATAAGTATTAGATCAACGGGCTCAGGCATTTGGGGAAAACAAATATTACTAAATCCTTACACACCATAAAAACTCCCAGGTGGATGAAGTCTTTATGTGTTAAAAACAAACAAAAAAGCAAACTATAAAAGTGTTGGCAAAGGAGTGGAATTTCTGGGTCAGGAGTATTGCGTACACTTAATTTGACCAGGGACTTGCCAGGTCATTTTCCTGAATGGCTCCCACAATTTATTTCCAGTTGCCACTGTGAGAAGGGTTCCATGTCTGCAAATCCATTCCAACACCTGATATTATCTGCTTTGTGGTTTTTTTCCATTCTAAAAAGGAATAAAGTGATACCTTATTATTGCTTTAAAATGCATTTCTCTGGTTACAGATGAATTTGAACATCTTCAACACTTGTTAGTTTGGGGGGTTTTCCATTTTCATAAAATATCTACTTAGATCCTCTGCCCAACTTCTGTTAGGAGTTCCTGTATTTTTCTTATTGATATGAGAAAGTACATTATGTAATCTAGATCTTGTCCCTTGTTACTTTAGACACTACATCTTCCTCTTTGTCACCTATGACGTTTTCTATGCTTGTCTTTGTTGAACAGAAGTTATTTACTTTGATGGAATCAAATTCATGTTGCACAGACATGAAAGTGAAGGTCATGTTCGGTTCTTTAACTTTGTCATATTTTCCTTTTACTTTAGCTGCTCAACATTTAAGGGCAAGTTTCAGAGTCTCTTTTGACATGTAATTTGGTCTTTTCTTTTTTTCCTGCTTCTTAACCATTTGATTTTCTCATGAATGATGTCTTTGATGTAATGCCACAACTTGTCTGGTCCTTCAACATTAGTGTCTAACATATCAAATCTATTCTTGAGATGGTCTCTGAACTCAGGTGGGATATGCTCAAGGTGATACCTTGGCTCTTGTACACTTTTTCTAATTTTCTTCAGTTTCAGTTTGAATCTTCATAAGAGCAGCTGATGGTCTGATCCACAAGCAGCACCTGGTCTTGTTCTGACTTCTGATATTGAGCTTTTCTATTGTATCTTTCCACAAAGGTAGTCAGTTTGGTTCCTGTACGTTCCATCTGGTGAGTTCCATGTGTATAGTCACCATTTATGTTGGTGAAAAAAAATGTATTTGCAATGAAAAAGTCATTGGTCTGAAAAAATTCTGTCATGTCATCCCCAGCATTGTTTCTGTCACCAAGGCCATACTTTCCAATTACTGAGCCACCTTCTTTGTTTCCAACTTTTGCATTGTAATCACCAGTAATTATCAATGCATCCTGAAGGCATGTTCAATCAGTTTCATACTTTAGAAGCTAGTAAAAATCTTCCACTTCTTCATTTGTGGCCTTAATGGTGGGTACATAAATTTGAGTAATAGTCATATTAATTGGCCTTTCTTGTAGGCGTGTGGATATTATTCTATTACTGATAGTATTGTACTTCAGAACAGATTTTGAGATGTCTTTTTTGATGATGAATGCAACCTCATTTCTCTTTTAAGTTGTCACTCTTGGCATAACAGACCATATTATTATCTGATTCGCAATGACCAATACCAGTCCATTTTAACTCACTGATGTCTAGAATGTCAATGTTTATGCATTCCATTTCACTTTTGACAGTTTCTAATTTTCCTAGATTCACACTACATACATTCTACATTGCAATTATTAATGGATGTTTACAGTTGTTTCTTCTCACTTTGAGTCATGCTACATCAGGAAAATGAGGTCCCAGGAGCTGTACTCCATTTCCATCATTAAGATTGACTCTACTTGGAGGAGGCAACTCTTCTCCAGTTCTCTTTTGAATGCCTTCCAGCCTGGAGGGCTCATTTTCCAGCACTGTATTGAACAGTGCTTCTCTGCTATTCATAGGGTTTTCAATGGCTAATTGTTTCTAGGGCCTGCAGCTGTAGCCCTATGGCATCCGATCCTGTCAGATCTCGGAAGCTAAGCAGGGTCGGGCCTGGTTAGTACCTGGATGGGAGACCACCTGGGAACACCAGAAGCTGTAGGCTTGGGAGAAGGACCTGGCAACCCCCTCCCAAAAAATCAATCTGCCATTGAAAACCCTATGAACAGCAGAGAAGCACTGACAATAGTGTTTCCCCTGTTGTACAGAGGGTCGCTGAGTCGGATACCGACTCGATGGCATCTAACAACAACAACAATTGTTTCTAGAGAAGGCTGCCAGGTCCTTCGCCCTAGGCTGCCTTAGTCTGGAAGCTCAGCTGAAATCTGTCCACCTTGCTGGTATCTGAAATGCCAGTGACATAGCTTTCAGCATCACAGCAACATGCAAGCCCTGACAGTATAATAACCAGACAGACATGTAGGGTGGCACACTCTCAACACTATATTAATGCCACTTGTTATTCTTATAAGGAAGGCCATCCTATCATGTGCTGATCAGCAATCATAGCCCTAATCCACTCCTTTTTTCTGCACTGATCCTCGCAATCTATGGGCAATGTGCTACCAAAGTTGAGAAGAATAAGCAGAGCTTCACACTCACCTGCTGTATATTCACATTCCATCTTGACCTTACTCTGTTACTTAGTCCTTATATACGTCTCATCTCTTGAAGACAAGAGCCTTTCATAACACCCCTCCAGAGCACTCTGGGCATCCCAAGTTCACCCACCCATAGAAGGAAAGAAGCATGTTGGAGAGAGTGAATCCCAGCCAGGCAGAGCGTCCAAGCGAGGCTCAGGAAGGGAGCTTCTCCAGGTGCCACGCAGCTGCTTTGAAGAGAAGCGACAGGCTGTGGGTGGGACCTCCGATAATGGAAAGCACTGGGTCTTCACAGCCTCTAGGCTTGCCTTGGCAACAGCTCTCCCCGCCATTCCCTTTTGAAAAGGAATTACGTGATTGCTGGTACGAGGCAATTATCATCTGTGAGCTTTTTTTTTTTTTTTTTTGCTTCTGTCATGTCAGAAAAAGACACACGTAAACCTTGCTTGTGAACGGTACTTTCAGAAATTACAGGAGTGAGCCAATCTAGTTTTAAAAATGATGTTGCCAGCTAAATTCCATTAACCCTCCAATGCAATCTCCCTCAGACCAAAATATTGCAATTTCCTTCTCTTTTCACTTTCTTTTCCTCCAGTGTAATTTGATTTTTGCTCCCTTTAGAGGATCCACAGTAATCGGGTTAGGCCATCATCTCTCCCATGTTGCCCACATAGGCCCTTCCCTTTCTATTTCAGTACATTCTTTACTTCTTCCTTAATCCACTTTCTGTCCAGTGAATATCCCGAGAAGACCTGGACGGAGATAAATCATTTTGCCTTGGAAACTTATCAGGCTGAAGAAAAATAAAATAAACAAGGTGCTGTCCTCCAAAACTCTGCAAATCGTGTTACTCCGAGGTACCAAGTCTGTTTATTTTCCTTTATCTCAGGGATAGATTTCATTATGAAGACTGGGCCCGACTGAATAGCCAAAGAAGTCTTTAACACTAAGAAAGTGCCAGAAAAAAATAAAATGAATGTGTTCGCTATTGAAATAGTCCAAACCGGGTTTCAGGAGGAACTCTATTTGGTTTTTTGGAGAGCAGTGAATCATATAGGTTTTAAATAATAATTCTGCAACTTCAGCTCTTTCTGAGGGCATGCAGAACTGTTTGCCAACGCCTAAAAGCCCAGAGAGTAATTGATTTAATAAGATGAAGAAATACTGCCTTTTGTGCAGCTTAAGGTGTAAATAAATATCTCCTCTTAGCATATTTTTGATGTTTGGTATAGTAACATTCATCGCGTTAGATAAAAACAGGCACACCCTTTAAAAAATCCAGTCTTAATTCCTTCTCTTCCTACATCCAAGAAAATGAATAATCGGATGGGTAAACTAGAATAGGATAAGTAATGAAGACTAGAAGGCTTGTTTATTTGTTTTGATGCGTTTTGGTTAAAACGAGGAATAGAACGAACTAGAATGGGGTAAGTTAGAAGACTAAGGGCTTGTTTCTTTCTTATATGTTTTGGTTATGTCTTGACTTGGTCTTGACTTGAAAGGAAGGTCTGCCTGCTTAAAAGATCTAGTTAAAAGTGCTTATTTTATTGTTTGGGGAAGCACAATGCAGAATTTCAAGGTGAAGCTTTTCCATGCTGGCAGAGCTACCCCATCTGTGGGTAGCGTAGTCAAGGAGAACATCACAGTCCAGACTCATTCAAGGAAGCATCTCTGGCTACTAGGAAGCTTCAAAGAAACTCCATGACAAAAACGCAGGCACCCTGACTTGTTCCCTAGCTCCGCATTCCGGTCAGCCTGGCTACCATCCTCAGCCTGGCTTCACACACTGGCATCCCTGCGGCAAGATGGATTCGAATTGGGATGACCTTGAAAGACATCTTTCAGGTCATAGGCCTGCCAGGTCACATACGCCCTTGGTTACAGCGCCAGCAATGTGGCTTGGAAAATTCTCCAGGCAGGAAGACCAGACATGAATCAACAGGCAATTCCTGCAATCCAAAGTTAGAGTCTATATTCCTTCAAGAAGAATTTATTGTTGTTAGGTGCCATCGAGTCAGGTCTATCTAACTCAGAGCGACCCTGTGTACAACAAATGAAACACTCCCCAACATTGGGCCATGGCCGGCACTGTTGTCAGTGCTTCTCTGCTCTTCATAGGGTTTTCACTGGTTGATTGTTTTTTGGAAGTGGGCTGCTAGGCCCTTCTCCCAAGCCTATAGCACCTGGTGTTTCTGGACGGTCTCCCATCCGAGGACTAACCAGGCCCAACCCTGCTTAGCTTCCAAGATCTGACGGGATCAGATGCCAGGGTGGTATAGCTGTAGGCTCAAGAAGAATACAAACCATTTAGTCTGCAGAGGCAAGAAAGAAAGGAAAATTGTTGGCTTCCTTGTCAACCTTAAAATTGAATTGGACGCTGATGAAAAGATAAGTGGATCTGTCTAGCTAGAAATGTAAACCAACATCTATCTCTGTTTTCTGTGATATAGATCCAAGTAATATATTTTGCTAGTTTTTTATACTTTATTTACGTGATTCGACTTGACACAATGCCATGACATTTGATCTCGCTTATTAATGAGGCGAGTTAAAAGTGACTCATTGTTAAACATGCTGTTCTAAAAGTCATTGTCAGTGACTCTAGGTTGACTGTAGAGAGGACCCTTGTTGTTGTTAGGTTTCATCAAGTCAGTGTCCGACTCACAGTGACCCTACATACAACAGGCAAAACACTATTGTTAATGCTTCTTTGCTATTCATAGGGTTTTCAATGGCTGATTGATTTTTGGGGGTGGCTTCTCCCAAGCCTACAGTACCTGGCGTTCCCATGTGGTCTCCCATCCAAGTACTAACCAGGCCTGACCCTGCTTAGCTTCTGAGATCTGGCAGGATCAGACGCCTCAGTGGTACAGCTGCAGGCGAGAAGACCTTTATAAGCTGAAATTGAGTGGAGAGCAGGCTCGTGCAATTTGAGGCAGACATGAACACAATTAGAATTTGCTTTAAACTTTGCAGGCAATTTACCTTTGGATTGATGTCAAACAGGGAAAATTTCAGCCTGAGGACACTCAGGGAAAAAGCTGATCAGTGCTGAAGAGCAGAGGAAACAGGGAGAAGGAGAAGGGGCGTGGTAACGGAAACCTCATCATAGCAGTGCAGTGGTCTTAGTGTGACCACGACAATGGAATGCGCATCTCTGAAGCAGATAATTCTCCTTGTTCTTACTACCCCATCATTCAGCCTGCCAACCTGTCATTTTTCTACAGTGGGAATTTTCTTCCTCCTTTCTGTTTTTAGCACATACATCTGAGCACTGAGGGGCTTTAATGGTGTACCTGCAAAACGTGCTAGAAGGGAGGCGTATCCAGCCCAGGTCCACGGTCACAGAGAATACTTGGAGGTCTTCGGGGTAACTAAAGGACCAGCAAAACCACACCTCAAAGCAACTTTACCATGACTGGCTGTTTTTATTTATGGACTGTCTAGTTTATCATGGGGCTAGGTTTTAGCTAGTTGGTAGAGCACCTCTCCACAGTCTCTGAAGTCCCAGAGTTTGATTCGCAGCACCACAAAAATGGGAGAAGGACGTGGCAATCCACTCCCAAGGCAATCCCAAAACAGCCATTGAAAACCGTATGAGGGCCGGGCGCAGTGGCGCACACCTGTAATCCCAGTGCCTCGGGAGGCAGAGACAGGAGGATCGCAAGTTCGAGACCAGAGGCAGTCTGCGTAACTTAGAGAGACCCTGTCTCAAAAAGTAAAAACTGGGCTGGCAGTGCAGCTCAGTGGTCCAGTTCTTGCAGAGCATGCAGGTGAGAGGCCCTGGGTTCAACCCCCAGTACAGAAAAAAACACCCGAAAGCACAAAAAAACAAAAACAAAAACAAAAACCCCAAAACCCTATGAGGATCACTATGAATCATACAGGACTGATGGCACCTAACAGCAGCAGCAACAGCTTATCATGATTGACTGTCTTTGTCTATCAGATGTTCGTCTATTTGCTTGTTTAAATGGAAATTATTCTGTCACCAGAATTATCCAAAATCAATATACTTTACTCATATAATCCCTACTGAATCCTCTCTCCATTTTCCATCCCCACAACATCCAGGGACAGCGGAAGTCATAATGCCATCCACCATTCATCAAACAAGATAAAGGGTGGGCCTGCGGTGAGGTGATACCACACCGTATGTAGCAGACATGCTTTGGGTCCAGAGCTGAGCCTCTGTGTCTTTAGATCCTGAAGCAAATGGAAGCAGAATGTGCAGGCGCGCACTGAGAGCACCTCATTCTAGCTCCTCCTTTTTTTTTTTTTTTTTTTTTTTCATACTGGGAGGTTGAACCCAAGGCCTCACGCACCGTTTGCAAGTGCTCTTCCATTGAGCTCAACCCCTCTTTTACTTTTTATCTTGAGACAAGGTCTCAGTAAGTTATGCATCTGCCTCTGGCCTTAAACTTGTGGTCCTCCTGCCTCTGCCTCCCGAGTCCCTCAGATTAGAAGCACGTGCCACCACACCCAGCCCCACTTCCTTCTTTGAGGAGAGAAGTCATGCAGAGTAGGAAGATCCCATTGGGAAAAGAAATGTCAAAAGGAGGGAGCTATAGGATTCCGCCTGAGGGTCTCCTCCATCCTGTCTCCTTCTAGCAAGCTACAGCTGGGGTAGTGGGTCTCTGGCTTTCTCTCTGGCTTTCAATTCATTCCAATCTATTCCAATCCAAAATTAGTTTATGAACACACACACATGCTTTACATATCTGGAATGCTTGATTCTCCACTCCAGCTGTACACACACACACACACACACACACACACACACACACACACACACGCACACACACTCCCCTACCTTCCTTCATCTCCAGATGAGGAAGAAAGGGAAGAGAAACTGAAGAGAGAAGCCATGTTCTGGGCAAAGGGAAGGCTAAGTAGATAGGACAAGGAGTGGAGGAGGCAGCAAGGAGAGGGCACAGAACAGTGCTTGAGAAATGTTGGTTGTGGGTGGAGCCTGGAGGACCTGGACATACACTCATGCCAGGACTATCTACTGCCCTGGGCTATCTACCTGCCAAGTCTGTGGCCTCCGACAACCCCCAAGTTCTGTTTTTCTAACTCACTGGGACTTTTGCATAGTCCTGGTGGGGGGAGGAGTAGAAACTCGGCTTGGAGGGAGGTGAATGGAGTAGGAAGAGAGGACAAATAAGGCACAGAAGGAAAGGGCTGCTAACACGTCCTCGATCCTCCACTTGCTTGACTTGGCACCCATGTTTGCCTGGCACAAGATGTGATTATGAGAGTAAATACTCTGGACTCTGCAGCCGAGGCATGAAAATTGGAATTACTCACCTTTGAAGAAGGACACATTTGTGGTAGGATAAATGGAATGACTATATTCATTCATCAGAAGCTGCTACACAATGACTTTCCAACTGGTTAACTTCTAAATAACTAGACTCGCTATAATGAAGTCTGAAGGGTACTTGAGTTCGTCTCTTACACTGTAGAAAGTGTCAGGATTTGCACTTATGTTAAACTTGGTGGGATGCTCTTGATATAAAGAAATAGCAAATTCAGACTGTGGTTCATCATCTGCATGGGCATAGATCTGAGAAACCCATGGCAGGATGGAAAAAAAGACTAGAAGAGAGAAAGAAAAAGCCCATGGAGATAAAATCTGATAACACCTATTCAGGCATCTCCTAGGGAATTCTTTTTTTTTTTTTTTTTTTTTTTTTTTTTTGTGGTACTGGGGGTTGATCCCAGGGCCTCGCACCTGCATGCTCTACAAGTGCTGGACCACTGAGCTGCACTGCCAGCCCATTTTTTTACTTTTTGAGACAGGGTCTCACTAAGATATGCAGACTGCCTCTGGTCTTGAACTTGGGATCCTCCTGCCTCCACCTCCCAAGCCGCTGGGATTACAGGTGTGCGCCACTGCACCCAGCCCTCCCAGGGAATTCTTAAGATACTCTTGGACCCAGGGATATGTCTCCACCCTAGTGAAGGATACAACCAGCTATCAGACTCTGTGCCATTAAATATTCCAATTCAGGGCCGATCCGATGTTCACTGATCCCCCTATGATGATCTGTCTTTCCAGAGAGCTTGCATAAAAGGCGGAGAAGACATTGATGAGGCCAATCCAGATGTCTGGGCTATCCAAAGTTATGTTTGGATAGTTATGTTTGTCAATGAATACACTTGGATCTTAGGGATTTATTTTAGTATTCTAATTGCAATTCTCTTATATTCAAGTCGATTCAAAAATGCCACCTTACAAAACTCACTTCCTTCAGAGCCATAGACATTCATCAATATCAAGATCAACAATTGTTTTTGAATGGGCAACTTCCTAAATCAAGGGAAGCTGGTATCCTAAGGGAACCAAACTGTGTAGGATGAGGCAATTCTGCTGGCACCTGAAATGAGTTATTTTTAGGGTTGACTTGACTGGTTATATGTTGGGTTGGAATTTACATGACACACATTTTCCTGTCCATTACTAATCATTTTATTCTTTAGTCTGAATTTATGTGGATGGCAGAACACATATGACTTTGTCATCTCTAATCATTTCAAGACATCTCTTGAGTAATCACTCAGCCTTTCAGGACTTCTCCCCGTTTGGTTGGCAAGGCTGTCCTCTGAGTCTGCCGGTATCTGTAGCGATCGAGTTTGATGCCCCTGTCTTTTCCTACCTTCTGCTGGAGATAGTCCTCGTGACCTGGCTTATGGACACAGCATTTGGAGTTGCTCTCTCCACCTGCTGTGTCCTTCCCGTCCTAACCCAGGGCCTCTTTTAGGTGACCAAATCTCTGAGTTTGTCTGGAGCTCTTAAAGGGCCTCTATGGCAGAGTCACTGTCCCCTGAGCTCTGACTCCGTGACCCTGCCCCACCATGGTGGCTGCAGAACCGACACTCAGTTCAGCTTTTCTTCCAGCCCATGGCCTCAGTGATCTTTTAGAGGCTGATATTTCTCATCACATCTTCCCAATGGATCACCACTGCTTTTTTTTCTTTTTCTTTTTTTTTCTTTTCTTTTCTTTTTTTTTTTTTTTTTTTTTGGTACTGGGCCTTGCGCCTGCATGCTTTGCAAGTACTGGACCACTGAGCTGCATCCCCAGCCCATTTTTTTACTTTTTGAGACGGGGTCTAGCTACGTTACGAAGACTGCCTCTGGTCTTGAACTTGTGATTCTCTTGCCTCCGCCTCCCAAGCCGCTGGGATTACAGGCATTTGCCACTGCGCCTGGCCACCACTGCTTTTAAGACAAAGCTATCAAGCTAGGCCAATAGCTAGTGCACAGCTAGGCCAATAGAACGTGCACAGGTTGCCCTGTCCTTGTCGCCACCCTCATCTGGCTCCGCCTTCTCTCTGACCCCTCCCCCACCCTCACAGACTCTCCTCTGGTCTATATCATTTGCTTGCTCCTGGCCACAGCAGGGGCTCTACATGCTGTGCCCTCTGCCTGGAAGGACCTTTTGTCCCTCTTGCCTAGTTAATGTCTGTTTGCCCTTCAGCTCTCAGTTGAGCCACTCAGTGCTCCAGGGATGAGTGTGCCGCTAAGGTATGTGGACGCTACCCTTTCCATGGCAAGGGTTTCAGAACTTATTCGCAGCTGACTTCTTGTTTTCTAGTGAAGTAGGAGTGGTGGATCAAAGATCTGCCCTTGGCTTTCTCCTTGCCTGTGAGGCGCCGCCATAGACCCCAGGACTCTGACAATCCCAGTATAAAAACCACTGCCGTAGGTAATACATAGGCTCCTAAAGCAGGGGTGGGCAAGGGGACATCTGTGTTTTAGGAGAATCACTCTTGCAGCTGTATAAGGTTAGTAGAGGGGACAGAATGCTGCACCTCTCCTGTGTCACTCCAGGTCCTTCCACTCTCCAGTCCATTGTCCTAGCTGCTGCTACAGCAAACAGATCTTTTGGTTTTTGGTTTTGGTTTTGGTTTTTTGATAGAAGGGCTCAACACATAGCCCAGGCTGGCCTGGAGCTCACTCTACAGGCTATGCTGGCCTTGAGCTCAGGTCAGTCCTCTTGCCCCAGCCTCCCACGTGCTGGGATTACAGACGTGCACCACCATGCTAAGCTTCACAGAAAGCAGACCTGATCTAATGAAGGGACATCTTGAGAGGTGCCTGCTTCTCTGCAGGGCCACCTGCCTCTCACCTTAAGATCTCCTGGTCAATATCAAAGTATGGGGCATTGCAGGGTCCTGCTTGGCACTCACGAATGCTCAGTCTGTGCCTTCAGAGGCTTGCCATCAGCCAGTGCGACAGCCAGGGCAGCACTGCCTCCTTCAGTTGCCTCTCCATCCATCTGGGTCTTCTCTGCTTGCCCTTCACTGTTTCTTCACTGGTTTATCCTTCCTGATAAAGCAATAGCGTCTACTCTGGCCAAGACAGGACAGGGGTGGCACGAGACCAGGGCAGAGGGATTTCCAGCGGCTCCCAGGCAGCACAAGTCAGTCCCTAAGTTTGGATCACCGGCATCTTGGTCAATAATTTGTCTGAGAGATGAGCAAGGCTTGGTCAGGAGAGGCTATGAGAATGGACAGAAGAGGTAAGCCAGAAACACCTTTGAAGGAGGAAAGGTACAATGTGATGATCAGTTGGGTTTGGTCTAGGATTGTTAGAGGGTCATAGGCAGGCAGAAGGGAATAGAGGGCCCTCTGCCCAGCCTCCTGCCAGCCTAGCCATGTGCTTCCCAGCCACCTATAATACAAATACCAATGTGGGTCTCCTCTGGGACAAAGGCATCGTTCTAGTGGTTATTGCTTTCCTGATAGATAATACCGTGACGAACAGCAAACTTGCTAGAAAGGAAGCAGAATTAAAATCATTCCTCACTTCTGCATTCATCCAGGAGGGGTAAGACTACGTGAGACTTCTGCTGCCTTACCCAGACCAGTAGCTGCCTGTTGAAATGCTTGCTTCAGAGCCCCGTCCTTTGAAGACCCTGGGAATCCATGAACCCTTTTTGGGCACAGGCCCCAGACGTAAAACATTTCCTTCCTTCTCACGAAGGCTCAGCCCCCACTGTAAAAGACACGTGACCTGGGTTCTGGGCAGCAGTGGCCTCTAGCCCTGCCTGCCTTCATGTCTATGTATACTCTCTTTATAATCTACATTGGCCTGTATTCTGTGCCATAATGTATGCGGCTCTTATGTATTCTTTTATATGGGAAGACACAGACAAACAAACCTAGGTATCTGCTGCCAGGGAGGGAAAGGTCATTGTTCCTGCTGGAGAGGGACCTGCGCTCCGGACCTCGCGTCCTTCTGTGGACCTGCTCTTGGCATCTCTTTCGTTTTAAACTCCCGCACGCACTCTGAAGCACGTGCTCTTCTTGCCCTTTACTTAAGGAACTTCACACTGCTTCCCTCTCCTACTGTCTCATCCTAAAATTCTTTTCTTGTGATGGAGTCAAGGACCTGGCACCTCCCCTGTGTGGAGATCCTAAGGAGAACCCCTCAGAGTGAGCGATAACATTAGGGTGCAGCACCCCATGCCCGCTGACAGTATGACCTCCAGACTTACAGCTCGTGCACTGACATGGGAAGGTGCAAGTTCAGTTTTGTAAATGTGCTTGAGCTACTGTGAGACCATCCAGGAGTGACTCCAGGAAGTCACTGGAGTTACAGATCTGGAGCTTAGGAAAGAGGTTGGAGCTCACCATGAAGAGGTGAGACTCAAGGGGTCCTTGAAGGCAAGGAGAGGGTGAGCTGCGTCACCCAAAGAACACATGCACCCCAACAAGAAGGCCAAGGAAGCATCCTTGGGGCAGGGAGGAGTAGATGAGCAGCCAATAGCTGAGGAAGAGGAAGGCGAGATCTGAGATGGGTGGCTGTAGGAATCAGGCAAGGGTTTCCCTAATCATGTGGGAAAATGATCTCCAATACATTTCTACGTCTGCAGCAGTACCACCCTGGCGTCCGATACCATCTGATCTTGGAAGGTAAGCAGGGTCAGGCTTGGTTAGTCTTTGGATGGGAGACTGCCTGGGAATACTGAGTGGTACAGTCTAGGGAGAAGGACCTGGCAGTCTACTCTTGGAACAATCTGCCATTGAAAACCCTATGAATAGCAGAGAAGCACTGACAACAGTACTGGGCATGGCACAGTGTTGGGGAGTGTTTCATTCTATTGTACATAGGGTCATTGTGAGTCAGACCCAACTCAACAGCACCCAACAGCAATACATGTCTACATGGGAAAATGGAAGATTTGAAAGACAACACCAAAAAGCATTTTCTATCCATAATCTACATAGTAGCCCCTATCTTGCCTTCATACATTGGTTGTTGTTTTTGTTGTTGTTGGGTGCTGTCGAGTCAGTATCCGACTCATAGCAACCCTCATAGGGTTTTCAATGGCTAACTGTTGCAGGATTGCCTTGGGAGTGGATTGCCAGGTCCTTCTCCCATTTTGGGGGTGCTGGGAATTGAACTCAGGACCTCAGAAACTGCAGCGCAGTGCTCTACCAACTGAGCTAAATCCCAGCCCTCACACATTGGTAATACTCAACATATGGCCAGTAACTACAAATCACTTGTGAACTTTGAAACTGTATGGTCTCAGCAGAAATCATGGCATGTAGAGGAAAAAAAAATCCACATTGAAGAGAGGGGAAAATGGTAACTTCTTTGCAGAGTGATGGACGTTTCAGCTTTGGTGACTCTAATTAAAGGACTCTTTGGGTATATCCATATTCAAGGTCCAAATGTCCATTTGAGAAGTTGGAGCAGGATAAGTGCTCTGTCTCTTTTTTAGATTTGTGTAAGTTAATCATTTTAAAACAAACAAAAAGCCTATTATAATTGTGAAGTCTTCAATGATCATTTGGAAAAGTAGCTCTATAGGTGTTTTGAAAACAAATCCATTTTCATTGTGTATTCTAGAGTCAATTCAAAACATTAAGAGAGTGAAGTGACTGCTTACTAATTCATTTGTTGTTGTTGGTATTGTTAGGTGCCATTGATTTGAGTCTGACTCATAGCGACCCTGTGTACAACAGAACAAAACACTCCCCGACACTGTGCCATGCCCGGCATTATGTCAGTGCTTCTCTGCTATTCACAGGGGTTTCAATGGCTGATTACTTCAGGAGTGGGTTGCCAGGTCCTTCCCCCTAGCCTACAGCACCTGGTATTCCCAGGTAGTCTCCCATCTGGGGACTAACCAGGCTAATGCTGCTTAGCTTCCAAGATCAGATGGGATGGGACACTGGGGTGCTGTGGCTGTAGGCTCTAATTCATTTAGATAAGTTTAAGAAAAGACAGGTTCAGCTTCTGACATAGTCCACATAATTATGGATTTTGAAGTAAGAAGTCATTATTAAGTTCTAAAACCTCATGGCTCTAAGCAAATGCTGCAGTGAAGAATACATATGCACCTGTCCACTAACACGAGGCCAAGGAATTTTTTTCTGATTAACACAGCTGTGGAAATGCTGACAGATCTTGAACTGGTATCAATAGGTCAAACCATTAGGAGTAGCTAAGGAGCTGTTCAAACATAGCAGAATTTCTTAGTTAATCTTGACCAATAGGATAACCTGTTTCACATCAGAGATTGAAAACATATATAGATTTTTTAAAATCACATTTCAAGCCAATTTTGTTGCATTGCATCTGTTAGGCCATATTTTTCTCCCTGGTCCATGCTATCACCACAAAGCCTTCTGCACAAGGACAACACAGAAGCTGAATGCAGCATATGGCTTTCAGCTTTCTACAAACTTCTAACAAATCCCAGAGAAGGTTCCGTTCAGCAAGATGAGCTAACCCAGGGTAGTGTCACTTTGAGTCTGTTACCCTGCTTAGGTTGCAGCTGTCGATTTGGTAAGTAGTCTGGCGGTTAGCTGGCAAAGCGCACTGAAATCAGATGTGACATTCTAGTACCCAGACACATGTGCTGTGTACACATATAAGGTAGCAGTCACTGAGCTCAGAGACACAGACTTCTAAAGAAAATTGAAAATGACACAGGTGTCAGTGTCTGTCGTTTTAATCTAAGTGGCATTCAGATGTTTGTTGCAGCATTTGTTAGCTATTCTATTTCCAAGATTAACTCAGGAATAATAATCAGGGCTAGAAATCATAGTAAGTGACTGAGTACCCAAAAGGAAGGTACATTCTCAAGATTTGGTCTCTTAGCAAGAACTTCCATCCCAGACCCCCATCCCTGGGCAACAGATAAGATTTTAAAGAGGTAGCGTGACCCAAGTTGGCCTTTGCAACTCTAACCAGAAGGCAAGCTCCACTCCTTCAATAGGCAATGCCCCCATGATCTTAAATGGGCATCCTAATAGAACAGGATCATTGCCACTAGGGCAACGAAATACACACCTAGTCCAAAAGTCTTTTCTTCTCTGTGTAATTGTATACTTGGGTGCGTTTTCCAGTTATGCACATTAGGTCAATCCTCATTCTTTGATTTTTAGTTCATTCTTTTAAAAATGCATGTTTTAATACCTTAGTTGATGTTAAGTGCTGGCAAGTTGAGTCTGACTCATAGAAACCATTATTGGGTTTTCAATGGCTGGTTGTTTCAGGAGTGGACTGCCATGTCCTTCTCCTGTTTTTGTGGTGCTAAGGATCGAACTCAGGTCCTCAGAGAGTGCGGAGCAGCACTCTACTAACTGAGCTAAACTCCAGCTCAGTACCTTAGTAGGAAAGCTTTTCTTGGACATAGACTTAGAGTTTATAGAGCCAAGTCTGTACAAAAGAAAAGGACATTGATGTTAATTTAGTTATGTGGAAAATGTCCTTCTGCCACCCCTTCGCCAAGAAGTCCTTTGTATCTAATCCCACAGTGATACAAATGCATTGCTAAGGCAGGGATGTTATTGCTGAGTTTCTTGCAGTTAGCCATGGAGGCTTCCGATCTTGTTGCACAACTAGGAAATAAGTGACTTCAGGGCATCCAAAACAAGTTACTGGGCCTACTGGGCCCAAGGGTGCAGTGCTTGTGGATCTGGATTCTTTCATCTGTGTAATTACTTCCCACTCACCCTGTATATAGGTCTCTTTATTCTCATTTCTTCCATATATCATTGCCAGATTGATTTTCCTAATGTTAGCCCTGAGGTCAGCCTCCTCTTGTGTAGTGGCCATTTTTCATCCTTAGACTAATGTAGAAACTTTTCATCCACAATTGAGACTTGCTGGCACAAAATGTCACCTGAGTGTTTAGCCATTTTGCCCTCAAATCCCCCCCACTTAGACTCTCCCCTTGAGCCATAGTGAATGGATCTCTCCTCTATACATTTTTATACCTTTTTTCCCCAATCTTAATCATGTAATCTCTCTCAAGTCCCTTAAAACCCATCCCAAATTCTCCCTCTTTTTAAGGAAATTTTTCCTCCCCTCTTTAAATAGCTGCTAAATCTCGGTTCTTCTCTTAACAAGGTTCATATTGCTCTGAGAAGTATGTATGTACTTATTTCAATCCCATCTTCCAGTTAGATCGAAGCTCAACACAGGCAAGCAACGTATCTCCATCCTCTCTCTGTGTCCACAGCCCAGGTGTCTTGCACAGAGTGGAAATCTGTAGGAAGGAACTGAATCAATATATTTTTCAGTTTATTTATAAACAAAGAGGTATCAGGTATTAGACGGGGCTACTGGAGTAAAGTATTAGAGTAGAAAGGTCCGTGGAGGACCATCATCCTTCCTCCCTCTAGAGAAGAAAGAATATCTTTCTACCGGCTTCATACTATCCTGCTACTACCCTATAACATAGGGGCTTGGTTTCGCTCAGTTGGTACAGTGCTGCTCTGCACGATCTGAATCCCTGGGTTTGATCCCCACCAGTGTAAGATGGGAGGAGGATCTGGCAGCCCACTCCCTAAACACTCAGCCATTGAAAACCCCATGGATAGCAGAGAAGCACTGCGGGATATCATGTCTTCTTCATTCTGTTGTACATAGTGTCGCAGTGAGTTGGACCCAACTCAACAGCACCCAACAACACAAACAATAGTCTTATAAATACACCTGATCAAGGATTATCAAAAGATGAATTCTACACCATCTGCCTCCAGGGTGAAGGGACTTCAATTGTTTCCAGGATCTTTCTTAGAGACTCCGTGCAGAGTGGAAGAGAGAGATTTGGAGTGGGTAAGATGGCTCCTTACCACTCATCAAGAAAGCTGGGATCCAGGACATCTGAGCCAGGGGATAGAAAGAGAAAAGGAAAAATGAGGCGCACTGAAGCCCTGACCTGGAGAGGAAAATACCATCCTATTTGTTGAGGCCCAGGCTGCTGTGACTTTTCCACACAACTCTTCCTACTGTCTCTGCCCTAGCCTCCTTGTCTATGAAATTCCACAGAGACAATAGAAGTCCAAGCTTTTGAGTATTCTTGAATTAAAAGGCAAAGGATTATCATCATTATTATTACACGGAACCTGTCATAGACAGAAACAGACACCACAATGCATAATATTTTAAAAATAAATACCATGCTGTCAAATTGGAAACCGAGCGACTGTTAGATAATTTGGCAACTGTGGTGGAGCAAATGTTTAGGAGAGGTGAGTACTTTTCCACTCTCCCAGAAGGCTGGAAGCAGAAACAGCAGCAATTTTTGCATCAGTCTTTCAGTCATGTCCATCAAATTAGGCTTTCAAGTTTCATGCTGGGTAAAATGCCCTGTACACAGTACTGAGAGCGAGCCCAGGCTGAACATCTTGCACGTGGCAAGCTGAAAGGAAGAGCATGCACGTTCCACATGAATGTTGGTGCAGTTCAGAAAATCAGACCATGCAGCACGTTAAAAAAAGAAAAAAAGTCAGCCAGTGAATTTCCTGAGCATATTCCCTTTTAGCAGTCCAAAGGGAATTTATGTTTTAACTACCGGATGTACTGTCTCTGTTGCTCAGGCAAAATGGAGGTATCAGAAGGGAAAGAGCAGTTAGCTGACACCTTGTGCTCTGTGATAAACTGGGACACCCTAAAAGCAGTGAAAACTTATACAATAGCTGTGTCCATCACCCAGCCTGGCTATTCATGCCAACTCTCATCACAGGGCAAGATCCACTGTGTTTGTCTGGATTTAGGACCAAGGACATAGTTGGGGGTGTAAGAGGCAGTGGCATTTAGCCACATACTTGCCCACAAGCAAAGGGATTGGCCAATGATAGTTATGTTTATACCAGGGAGAATTGAAGCCCCAGAAGAAGGGGAAACTAAAGACATTAAATTTTAGTAGAGCTAATTTTGGAAGAATGGGGAAAGGGCTGAGGGAAGTGAAACAGGATAAAGCTGTTGAGGGAGAAAGCCACAAAGGAAATAGAAAGTGTTCAGAGATAAATTAATGCATGACCAAAATCACTACACGCTCCCCAGTCATAAATATTCCAGCCGGGGGAAAAGAAGGCCAAGGTGGATTAAAAGTGAAAATCAATGCTAAAAGAAGCAGAAATGCTATATAATAAGAATTTGTGGAAGCATAGGAAAACAAGGATTGGCAAAAAAATCATTATTGAATGAAAATAAAACATGGAAATGTAGTTCTTTTGATAGAAAACAGCTCTGTTTACTTCTCTATACATTTTCCTCTCAGTTCCTGTCGTTCTATAAATAACCCTATTTGTACTTTTCTCTCTAGCATCTGCTTCAGCTCTCTTAATCACCTCAAGTTTACTCCCATATGCTCTTAACAGGAGGTAGGATGTTGTTTCATCTGAAGGTGGTGAGTGCGGGGGCAGCACTTTGGAGAATTACCAAGGACATAGGTAATGGCTACCTTGCCAGTTAAGAATGCTCCCTCAGCCAGGCATGGTGGTACACACCTCTAATCCTAGTACTCGGGAGGCTGAGGCTGAGACTGAGGATCACAAGTTCAAGACTTGCCTAGGCTGTATGGGAAGACCGTGCCTTACCTGCACCCCAAAAAATGCTGCCTCAGAACAAGTGAGAAAAGGACTTTCATAGTCTACAACAAATAAGTCTAGAGGTAGACAACTGACAAGCACCTTCTTAGGCACCACATAGTCACTGATTTTATTCATCAGCTTTCCAATACTGTGACAAAATGCCTGAGGTGATCACCTTAGAAGGAGGAAAGGTTTATATCGGCTCCTCCTATCAGAGGTTTCAGTCCAGGATTGCTAAACCCTGTTGCTTTGGGCCTATGCCAGCAGCACATGGTGGGGGAAGCTTGATCACCTCATGGTGGCTGGGAAGGAAAAAGGAGAAAGACACAATGGGATCACAATGTTTCTTTCAAGGGCAAGGTTCTAGCACTTCTCAAGAGCATCATAGGCTGACGAGTAAGTCTTCCACACAGGATCCTTTGGGGGACATTCAAGATCAAAACCACAGTGCTGATAAAGGGAGAAGGGAGCTTCTCTGCCTCACTAGTCCTTCACAGACACATCTCTGAACTCATTGGAGAGAAGGCTGCATCCATCTGGCTCTGCCCAAGGATAAGGAAGGCCTGAGAGCCCTACAGTGTTAAGCCCTAGATCCCCAATAAGTAGGTCAAGTACAAGTGTGTGAATTAAAAATGGAATTCAGGCAGGGGCAAAAATTATGCCTCATGGATAAATTACTGGCAAATGACTCCAACTCAGCATGGCAACTAGGGAGAAATAATAAAAAGAATCCTCTGATCTGCAGAAATGAAATACGTTTATCAGCAAGCACACATACTCGGAAACCCAAAATAGCATGAGTTTTAATATTTCATTTTAACATCATTTGGGGGGTCCTCTCTGATGGATAGCTTTGTTTTGATACAAAGGCTCTGGCAAATTTTTCTAGGCACTAATAGCTATTGCTAGCCTCTAGCACTCCCATCTAGAGACTGAGTTGGGGTTGCCCATGGGTAGGGAATCTCCACATGTCCCACCATCTTTTTATGAGTTATACTTGGAGGAAATCACAGCTAGCTAACTCTTTCCACATCTTATTTTCACAATAGAGATAGGAGCATTTCCTCACCATGAAGTCTGATGCCTGAGAGTCCCAGAAAACATAGAATAACAACAGCAGGTTGACTCTCAGATTCTCAGGAAGGAGGAAGAAGAGGAGACCGTGCTTGGCTATACCAGTGTCCTAGATCACAGTACATTCAATAACAGGAAATCAGAAATGGACTTTCCTGGGATAAATAACATCTTCCCCCAAATGCATGTCCTTCCAGAACCTCAGAATGTGACCTGCTTTGGAGATAAGTTTGTTTCATATGTTGTTGCCATTAGGTGCCATCGGGTTGGGTCCACCTCATAGCAATCCTATGTATAGCAAAAATGAAATACTCCATGATTCTGTGCCAGGCACACAATCTTATTTATGTTTAAACCCATTGTTGCAGACACTGTGTCAATTCATCCAGTTGAGGGTCTTCCATTTTTTCCTTGACCTGCCACTCTCCCAAACACGATGTCCTTCTGCAGAAATTGGTCCCTCCTGGCATGTCCAAAATACATAAGACTCAGTCTAGCCATCCTTCCTTCCAAGGAGAACTGTGGTTGCACTTCTTCTGGAATAGATCTGTTGGTTCTTTTGGCAGTCCATGGTATAATCAATATTCGTCTCTAGCACCATAATTCAAAAGCATCAATTCTTCTCCTGTCTCCTGTGTTCAATGTCCAGCTTTCACAACCATATGATGCGACTGAAAATACCATGGCATGAATCAGGCACACCTTTGTCTTCAATGTGATATCTTTACTTTTCGATACTTTAAAGAGATCTTTTGCCACAGCTTTTCCCAATGTAATGTGTCTTTTGATTTCTTGACTACTACTTCCATTGGTGTCGGTTGTAGAACAAAGTAGAGCAAAATCGTGGACAACCTCAATCTTTTCTCCATTTATTGTGAAGTTGCTTATTGACCCAGCTGTAAGGATTTTTGTCTTGTTGATGTTGAGGCACAATCCATACTGAAGGCTATGTTGTTTGATCTTCATCAGTAAATGTATCAAATCCTCTTCACTTTCAGCAAGCAGAGGTGTGTCATCTGCATAACACAGGTTGTTAAGGAGTCTTCCTTCCATCCTGATGCCACATTCTTCTTCATAAAGTCCAGCTTCTCAGATTATTTGCTGAGCATAGAAATTGAAGAGATATGGTGAAAGGATACAGCCCTGACACACACCTTTCTCAACTTTTAACCAAGCAGTGTTTCCTTATATAAGTAAGTAAGTGTTTCATATATAAGTAATTAAAAAGAGATCATACTAGATTAGAGTTTGCCCTAAGTTCAATGGCTGGTGTCCTTATAAGAAGGTCATATGAAGACAAAGATACTGACAGCCATATCTAAAAGGAAGACGTCCTTGGGAAGGCATAGGTGAAAGTGGAGTGGTGCAGCTATAAGCCAAACAAGGCCCAGGATTGCCAGCATCCAGGAGAGGCAGAGAGGAGGTGAAGGATTCTCCTCTAGAGCCTTCAAAGGGCGCATGGCCCTTCTTGTGGCTTAATGCTGGATATCTGGCCTCCAGAACTGTGAGAGAATAGGTTTTGTTTTAAGCCAATCAGTTTGTGGAACTTTGTCATGTCAGCCATAGCAAACTAAGACAGATGCCTTAACAGGCAGATATTCTGACAATACCATGAAATGGAATAGGGGAACAGGATAGCTTCAAAAAGCTGACCCAAAGACAGTAGAACCCTAGCTTCCCAGGGCCCTTTAAAAACCATCCAGTCAACAAGCCAATGTAACCCCCGGAGTTGAGGGTAGAAGGAGAAGTCAAAGGACCTCTTAAACATTTGATGAGTATGAAAGATATGTTTTAACATCCATTGGCCAGGTAATGCAAAGGAAACAGAGGACAGGGGCTGTCTGTTGTTTCCAAGCCCCCCACATGTCTGTCGACTTGTCTTGCTGTGGGGACTTGTGTGTTGCTGCCATGCTGAAGGCTATGCCCCCAGTATTTCAGATACCAGCAGGGCCACCCATGGGGGACAGGTTTCAGCTGAGCTTCCAGACTAAGACAGACTGGGGAGAAGGACCCAGCAGCCTATTTCCAAATTAATTAGCCATTGAAAACCCTATGAATAGCAGAGAAGCACTATCAAATATAGTATCGAAAAATGAGCGCCCCAGTCTCGACAGCATTCAAGAAACGCCTGGGGAAGAGTTGCCTCCTCAAAGTAGAGTCAACCTTAATGCAGGGAATAGAGTAAAGCCCCTGGGACCTCCAGCTGCTGTTATGGCACTACTCAAAATGAGAACAAACATGGTGGTTGCAACAATGAGCTGAAACATAAAACAATCATGTGCCTGGCACAGTGTCGGGTAGTGTTTCATTCTGCTGTATATAGGGTAACTTGGGCTGGGATTTAGCTCAGTTGGTAGAGCGCTGCGCTACAGTCTTTGAGGTCCCGAGTTCAATTCCCAGCACCGCAAAAGTGGGAGAAGGGCCTGGCAATCCACTCCCAAGGCAATCCCGAAGCACTCAGCCATTGAAAACCCTATGAGGGTCGCTATGAGTTGGATACCGACTCGAGGGCACCCAACAACAACAACGAGTCAGATCCAACTTGATGGTACCCAACAAAAAAACATTGTTTCCAAGGGGCAGCATTTTCAGCAAAACTCTGCTGGAGCTGTTCTCTCCCACCCAAAAGCACAGGGGGAGTATAAATCATTCCTTCTGGCAGATTTTTAGGAGAGACCAAAGGGACTAACTGATCAGTGGGATCAATACAGGAGGAGATTCAAGCTATACTATAGAGCAGTGGTTGCAAAAACAGCTTGGTACTGGCACAAAAATAGGCCCAAAGACATCTGGAACAGAATAGAAGACCCAGAAATACCACAACGCACCTATAGCCACCTGATTTTCGACAAAGGAGCAAAGCAAGTAAACTGGAAAAAGGACAGCCTCTTCAACAAATGGTGCTGGGAAACATGGTCATCCACATGCAGAAAAATGAAAGCTGACCCCCATCTCTCAATATACACGAGAGTTAACTCAAAATGGATAAAAGATCTCAACATAAAACCAGAAACATTAAAACTTGTAGAAGGCAAGATAGGCAACACATTCCATCCTATAGGCTTAGGAAAGTATTTCCTTAATAGGACTCCAATTGCTCAAGAAATTGCAACAAAAATAGATAAATGGGATTACATGAAATTTAAAAAGCTTCTGCACTGCAAAAGAAACAATTAACAGGGTCAAGGAAACCCCCACAGAATGGGAAAAAATCTTCACATTTTATACATCAGACAAAGATCTAATTACTAGAATTTATAAAGAACTCAAGAAAAAATCTCCCAAAAAAACAAACAACCCAATACACAAATGGGCAAAGGAATGGAGTAGACAGTTCTCAAATGAAGAGGTCCGTAAAGCCATGAAATACATGAAAAAGTGCTCAACATCCCTAGCCATTAGGGAAATTCAAATCAAAACAATGCTGAGATTTCACCTTACACCAGTAAGAATGGCCAAGATCAATAAAACAAACAACAACAAATGCTGGTGAGGTTGCGGGGAAAAGGGAACACTCTTACATTGTTGGTGGAGCTGTAAATTGGTCCAACCACTGTGGAAATCAATATGGAGGTACCTTAAAAAACTAAAAATAGATCTACCATATGACCCAGCTATAACACTATTGGGAATTTACCCAAAGGGAGATGGGTCATCATACCACAGAGACACCTGCATCTCCATGTTCAATGCAGCGCTTTTCACAATAGCAAGGATATGGAATCAACCAAAATACCCTTCAACAGAAGAATGGATAAAAATACTTTGGTATATATACGCAGTGGAATACTACTCAGCAATCAAGAAAAATGAAATAAGGTCATTCGCAGCAAAATGGATGGAATTAGAGAGAATTATTTTAAGTGAACAAACACGAGCTCAGAAAGAGAAACAACACATGTTCTCACTCATATGAGGGAGCTGATTCAAAATTATAAGAAGGAAAAATCCTATTCAAAGGTTGGATCATAATAAAAGGGGGGGAAGATAAGAATGATGTCAATATAAATGGACTAGAAAATGCATGTAATTGTTCTAACAAGATAAAAACAAAGACCACTATAGGAGAAGTTTCTGTCTTAAACAGAACTGGAACCCAAGGACATATAGAAAAATACTACTAAGTAAAAGATAGAGAAGACTTAGATGGGAAACTTAGATGGGAAGGGTGGGAGGGGGGAAGCATAGGGGAGGGTAAGGGATAACCTATATGAATAATGTTTATCAAAATGCATATATGGAAATGTCACAATGAAAAGCATGTCAAAATGAATCACATTAAGATGTACATTAAAAATTTC
>VMDO01023099.1:0-22289 GCA_007922755.1 Pedetes capensis
TGTAGATGTGTATTAAGTACATTTGATCTATTGTGCTGTTTAATGCTGAACTTTCTTTGAGCAGGGTATTGCAATTACCCATTATTATTGTATCTGTACCTATCTTTCTCTTTTATATCTAGTGTTTGTTTTATGCAATTAGGTGCACCAATGTTTGATGGATATATATTTACAATTTTTATATCTTATTGACTGCACCCTTTGTTAGTATATAGTGATTCTCTTTATCTTTTCAGGCTAATTTTTAACTTGAAATCTTTGTTTGATATAAAGGTGGCTGCTCTTCCTTTTTTTGGCTTCCACTTGTTTGGCATATCCATTTCCACCCTTTAAATTTCAGTCTGTGTGTATCCTTGCCAGTAAGATGTGTTTCTTGTAGGCAACAAATAGTTGGATCTTTTTAAAAAATCCAATCCACTAGTCTACATCTTTTAATTGGAAGGTTGAGAAAATTTAAATTTAAAGTCATTATTGAGAGGGGTTTTCTGATTCTTGTAATTGTGTAGGATGTTTTCCCAGTTGGTTCACATGCTATTCATTCTTTTTTCCTTGCTTATTCATATTCAGGGTTTGCTGCTTTCTAGACAGTTAGACATGACTGATTCTTTCCTAGTTTTCATTAGTTCACTTGTTCCTCTTGTAAAATTTATTCTTCTCTGCGTTCTTGTGATTAAGGCTGTCTTTATTTATCCTGTATATATAAAATTCCTTTAATTAATTTCTGCAATACTGGCATGGTTGTCATGAATTGCTTTCATATGTGCTTGCTTTGGAAGGTCTTTATTTCTCCAATGATTTTTAAATGATACATTTGCTTGATATAATTATCTTGATGGGAAGTTATTTACTTTCAGAGCTTGAAATATATAGTTCAATGCTTTCTTGGATTTTAGAGTTTGTGCTGAGAGATATGATAATTCTAACGTGTTTGCCTTTGTAAATGAGTTGAAATTTTTCTCTTGCAACTTTTAATATTATTTCTTTGTTCTGTAATCTTGGCATTTTAACTGTAATGTACTATTTTCAGGTTCTTTTCTGGCCATGTATGTTTGATGTTCTAAATGTCTCTTGTGGTTTGATACCCATTACTTTCCCTATAATTTCATTGCATAAGTTTCCTATGCCTTTAGCTTTTATCTCAATTCCTTCTTCTACCCTCTGTATTATTAGATTTGATCTCTTGCACATTTTCTAGAGCTCTTGGAAGTTGTGGCCCTGTTCTTTTGTTTTTCCCTTGTTGATATCTGGATGTAGTATTTCTTCAACTTTGTCTCCCATCCTTGCTTTTCTATCTTCTGCTTGATCTAGTCTATTAGTGATGCTTTCCAGTGTGTTTTTAAATTTTATTTATTTAGTTATTTCCAGCATTTCTGTTTGTATTTTTTCTCAAAATTTTAATGTTCTTGCTGAATTTCTCATCCATTTTACTGACTTTGTCTCCTATATTGATGACTTTCTAGTCTTAGTTCTGTATTGATTTCCTTACTTCATTCATCTGCTTTTTTGTCCTCTGAAGTCTTTGATTAGTTTTACAGGTAGGCTTTTGAATTCTTTGTTTCATATTTCTACCATATTATTATCTTTGGATTCAGTAGTTAAAGAAATATAGTGTTTTGGAGGAGACACGTTGCCTTGTGTTTCTTATGTTTCTGTTTTTTGATTTGTGCATCTGTTGGTATGGGTATCTCTTCAGATTTTGCTTAAGGATCCTCTTAGTAAGCAGCTTTCTCTTGAGATCTCAACCCTCAGTACAACTTCCAGTGGAGAAAACAAATGAATGTAACAGGCACAACACCTGACAAAATTAGATATAGAAATGCACTTAAAATCAGGAAAGCCAACTATTCTACCATCAATGCCTATAGAACTGAAAATGATAACAATAATATAGAGTAAGATATGTCATTACAAATTATTTAGAGTGAAAGTAAAATTTGTAATTGTTTGAAATGAGAAAGGTGGGGTAGGGAAAAAGGGGAGAAAGAATGAGGCAGCAATGGTTAAGTAAAAGAAGGGAAAAAGAAGATCCAGAAAGGAAATGATGTTAAGAAGAGGGATAGAAAAGAGCGAAAGAAAGAAAAAAACACAACAAAGAAAAAAGTATAAACAAAATTAGGTAAACATAAGAAGAGCAATTAAAAATAAAAAGCCTAAGAATTTTTTTCTTCAAGGATACATTAAAAATCACTCTAAAAATATAGTACATAGAGAAAGAGAGATACACAAGCAGCAAAAATAAAAAATGGAATTTAAAAAAGAAAAAAATTCCATCAGAAAAAATAGAAATGAAGACAAAATTAATGATGAAAAGAGGGAAAAAGAAAAAAAAGAAGAATATTAAAAAGAAGAATGTAGCACTGTGGTACATACCTGCAATTCCAGTTTCTCAGGAGGCTGAGACAGAAGGGTCTTGAACCTCAGGCCAGAGGCAGCCTGTGCAATTCAATGAGACCCTGTCTGAAAACAAAAGTAAGAAAAGGGCTGAGGGTACTACATAGTTGCATAGCACTTGCCCCCATGCAAACCCTGAGTTCAAACCCTAGCACAGCAGAAAAATATATCTAGTAGTAGAGCAGCTTCTTTCTGTGTCCTGTAATATTGGAGTCTGTTAGGTAGAGGTGGTGGTCAATTGCACATGGAATCTTATGTCTAACCTCAGCTCAGAGTTGCCAGGCTCTGAAATTCCCCTCAGGAAATGCAGTTGTCTCTTTCTCTGCGAGTTGGGGGCTAAACCTACTACTGACTGAACCTCTCAGTGTGTCACTGTCCTACCTTCCTCCTCTCTGAAAATGCATGCTGCATCTGTGTCATTCCCTGGGATTGTGGCTGGTTAGCCCTAGGCACCATGACTGGTGATTATTCTTTGTTTTTGGATCCCCAGAGTAACTCAGTCTCACACAATAAGTTTCCTCTCAAGATGGCATCCAGTCATAGCCCTCTGATATATAAAGTGTGGCAAAGTGGATCTTTTCTCCAATACTGATTCAAAAGAACCACTGTCCCACCAAATGCCTTGAATGGATCCAAGGGCTTCAAGGATTGTGGGCTCATTTTGTGAGATGGTCAGTCTGCCTACCAGGGTTGTTCTCTTTACCTTTTTGGGTGAGGTTTCTGGTTACCCTGCCCCACTGGAGAGCTGTGGCTGGAGATGTGTCCTGCTCACTTCTTTTCACTGCTCAGCTCTGTTCTGCAGGCTTAGATCATTCTATAACCTCCTTAGTGATTTCTGTGCTTGTCTTGTCTTTCTCTTTGGAATAGAGTCCACTCCTGCCTTTTTTGACTCATTGTTTTACTGCATCACATGGAAACTGCCTCTAGTCTGCCCTCTTACACTGGGCATCAGCATCTTTGCATTTTTATTGGTCATTTCAAACAACATACTCAATTAATGCAATTTTAAAAGGTACAGTGTTTCAATTAAAATTATGAACCATAAACATTTTAAAACTTTCATCCAGTCATTCTATTTTATTAGCATATAATGGGTTTCATTATGACATTTTCCTACATATATACCATGTACTTTGCTCATATTTGCCCCCCCCCATTACCCTCTCTTACCCCGCCTGCTTCCCTCCCACTGGTTTCCTCTCTCTAAATAGTCCCTCTTCTACTTTCATGTCTAAGTCCACTTTAATTTTGAGCCCTGAGGACCCTAAATAGAATGTTTCTAAGATTTAATTTAACATATTTTAGCTTGGGGTCAAAGTTCTTCCTAATAGCTCCTCTCCAACTCCCAGGCAGGCTTACCATCAAAGGATTATGTGGCACTTCTCTTTAAGAAGCCACTTTTTGGTATGTGCCTTCTTCCTTCATCTACCTGAGGAGGAATATAAAGGGATGGGGCAGAGAATGAAAGGCCTACTTTATCCTATCCATTCTCTTAATCCTCTTTTTTTTCCTTTCTGATGGAGGAGAATGAAAACAATGTTAACAGTAATAAGATATTTTGAACATTTACTCTATTCCACACAACATATCGCATATTCCTTGATGGCAGACAGAGAAGTAACTGGAGGAGCAAAATTCTTGTGAAGGTGGTTATTAGTTTGCCCATGGTCATAGGGATTGTAATTTGTAGAACCAAGATTACAAACCCAGATCCAGGAGTCTTCTAGATGAGCTCTTAAAAACTGCTTAGGTGCCATAATTATTATGCAATAATAATTTCTATCATTTATTAAGCATTTACAGGAATCATATCAATCATTTAAAATTATTGTACAATGCCTCAAGTACTTTTAACAGATAAGGTATAATACAATGAACACCCATGTACCTATTGTCAATTGAATAGCTACTTAAGTTAATTTAACTGATAGAGTGGCAGAGCTGGGATTTGAATCCCAGTTTAAGAAAAAAAAACACTTGCCAGGTGCCATGGCAAAGATGTGTGATCCCAGTTACTCAGGAGGCTGTAGCAGGAGGATCACAAGTTGGAGGCCAAAGGTAACCTGTGCAACTTAGTGATACCCTGTCTCAAAATTAAAAAAATTAAAATAGAAAAACCTGAGGGTATGATTCAGTTGTAGAGAATTTGCCTAGCATGTGCAAGGCCCTGGGTTCAAATCTGCAGTACTGCTGGGCACAGTGGCGCATGCCTGTAATCCCAGCGGCTCGGGAGGCGGAGGCAGGAGGATCGCAAGTTCGAGACCAGAGGCAGTCTGCGTAATTTAGCGAGACCCTGCCTGTCTCAAAAAGTAAGAAAATGGGCTGAGGGTGCAGCTCAGTGGTCCAGCACTTGCAGAGCATGCAAGCGTGAGGCCCTGGGTCCAACCCCCAGTACTACAAAAAAAAAAAAAATCTGCAGTACTTAAAAAAAGAGAAAAAATAAAAAGGGGAAGGAAAGAATGAAAGAAAGAAAGAAAAAGAAAATTTTACTAATTATTCAAATCCTTTGTGTAGCCTGCCCCAATTACATCTCTCTGCCTCTCCAGCAGAGATAACTATTATTCTAAATTTACAGGTCTTAAATATTGTATATGTTTTTGAAAGCTAGACATTGAATAAGGGAGACAGGAGAAGAATTGATGCTTTTCATTTATGATGTTGGAGAAAAATGTTTAAATATATCATGGACTATCAAAAGGTCCAACAGATCTGTCCTAGAAGAAGTACAGAGTGCTTCTTGGAAGCAAGGAAGGCTAGGTGGTGTCTTACATATTTTGGACATGTAGTCAGGAGGGACCAATCCCTGGAGAAGGACATCATGTTTGGGAGAGTGGTAAGTCAAAAAAAGAAAGGAAGCCCCTCAACTAGATGGATTAATCCAGTGACTACACCAATGGTCTTAAACATAAAAAAGATCATGTGCATGGCACAGAGTTGGGGAATGTTTCATTCTGTCCTGCATAAGGTTGCGATAAGTCAGACCCAATTCAAGGGCACCTAACAACACCACCACAAATGTATACATCCAATAGGGTGATTCTTCTATAAACTTTATGTTCACTGTGATTTTTTTTTCTTGAAACAACTATGTGATTGATTTCATCTACTGGTATCCTGAGAGGAAGAATAAGACCCTCATATCCTTTCACTGAAAGCATAAAGCCCATGGTACCAATTTTAATGAGGCAGCACCCTCCTTTGTACTGCTTGGCATATTTCGCTCTATGTAGCAAATTTTTATACTAAATAGTAGAATGTCTGAAACAAATGGACATTAGCTATTATTTGAGCTTGGCTAGTTCCATATTTTATCTTAAATGTCACATCTTAAATATCATTAAATATCTTTGAAGATCCTTCAGCACCATATTTTTCTATCACAGCATCTTTTTTTGTTTCCTTTGTAGCACTCATCAAATCTGTAATTATTTGGTTTGCTTATTTGATTATTTGTCTCCATTATCAGAATGGAAACAACATCCTGACAGAGAAATTATCTATTCTTTTTTCATATTCAAGTGATATTTATTCAGAGAATAAATCTGGTCTAGTTTCAGTTTAAAGACATAGAAAGTTAGGCCTGGAAAATGATCACACAGTCCATGTTTCCTCACTTAGGTGGGTGCTGTACTAGGAGGGACAGGGATTACAATGTAGCAAAATGGTTGCTATACTCATGTTGCCTAATTATAGTGTTAATAAGTACTGGGAAGGATAAGAGACTGTTCTGTACTTGTTATTGTTAGGTGCCAGTTGACTTGGGGCCAACTCATAGCAACCCCATGTACAGCAGAATGAAACACTCCCCAATTCTGTGCCAGGCACACCATCTTATTTATGTTTAAGCCCATTGTTGCAGACACAATGTCAATCCATCTAGTTGAGGGTTTTCCTTTTTTTGTTGTTGTTGACTTGCTGATTTCCCAAACATGATGTCCTTCTCCAGGGATTGGTCCCTCCTGACTACATGTCCAAAATATGTAAGATACAGTCTAGCCATCCTTACTTCTAGGAGCATTCTGGTTGCACTTCCTCTAGGACAGATTTGTTGGTTCTTTTGGCAGTCCATGGTACATTCAGTATTTGTCTCCAAGACCATAATTGAAAAACATCAATTCTTTTCCTGTCAACCTTGTTCAATGTCCAGCTTTCACAACCATATGATACAACTGAAAATACCATGGCATGAGTCAGGTGTTCTTTCTTCTTCAATGTAACATCTTTACTTTTCAATACTTTAAAGAGATCTCTTGTCACAACTTTTCCCAAAGCAATACATCTTTTGATTTTTTTTTTACTGCTGTTTCACCAGGTGTTCATTTTAGAACCAAGTAAAGCAAACTCGCGGACAACCTCAATCTTTTCTTTGTTTATCGTGAAGTTGCATTCTGACCCATTTGTAAGGATTTTTGTTTTGTTGATGTTCAGTCGCAAAACATACTGAAGGCTATGGTCTTTGATCTTCCTCAGTAAATATTTCAAATCTTCTTCACTTTTAGCAAACAGAGTTGTATCATCTGCATAATGCAAGTTGTTAATGAGTCTTCCTCTAATCCTAATGCCGTATTCTTCTTCATAAAGCCCAGCTTCTTAGATTATTTACCCAGCATAGAAATTAAAGAGATATAGTGAAAGTATACAGTGGTGATGTGCCCCTTTCTCAACTTTAAACCAAGCAGCATTTCCTTGTTCTGTTTGAACAACTGCTTCCTGGTCCATGTACAGATTCCTTATGAGTACAATTAGGTGCCTGGTATTCCGACTCTTTGAACTTTTATCCATAATTTGTTACGATCCACACAGTCAAATGCATTTGCATATTCCATAAAACATAGACATCTTTCTGATTTTCTCTACTTTGGTCTAATATTCATCTGACATCAGCAATGATGTCCCTGGTTCTCTGCCCTCTTATGAATCTGGATTGATTTTCTGCCAGTCTCTATATATTCCCTGTCTCTATACTGCTGCTGTCGCTTTTGAATGATCTTTCATCAAATTTTGCTTGTGTGTGATAATAATGATATTGTTTGATAGTTTTTACATTCAGTTGGATCCCCTTTCTTGGGAATAAGCACAAATATGGATCTCTTATAGTCAGTTTGTCAAGTAGCTGTTTTCCAAATCTCTTGGCATAAACATGTTAGTACCTCCAGTGCTGCATCTGTGTGTATGAGAGAATAAAGGAGTATCTAACTTAAATTGTGAAGGATGAGGGAAGACCTCTATAACAAGGTGTGATTTTAGGAGAAATCTGAAGGGTGAGTAGTCCTAATTAGGAAAAGTGCAGGAAGAAGAGTGTTCCACACAGAGGAGATGACATATTATATAGAACCTAAAGTAGGAAAGCACTTATATTGGGGAAATATAAGGCCAGTGTTCCTGGAGCAGACTGAGTAATTGGAAGAGTAAAAATGATCTTAAAAATGTAGTCAGTAGGCAGATATTAGAGGCTTGGTATTTTATCCTAATTACAATAAGCAGTCATTATGGGATTTTTAAAAAACTTTTTCATGTATTTATTTATTTGTTTATTTTTATTAGCATATATTTGTAAAAGTAATAGGGTTCATTATGATATTTTCATACAAGTATATAATGTACTTTGATCAAATTCACTCCTTTGTATTTGTTCCCCTCCCCCTAAATAAGCCTCCTTCTATTTTCATACATTTTCCTTTAAATCTAGATTGTGCATATGAGAGAAAACATGTGATATTTTTCTTTCTAACTCTGACTTATTTCAGTTAATATAATTAATTATCTCCAGTTCTATCCATTTTCCTGAAAATGACATAAATTCATTCTCCTTTATGGATGAAAAAACTCCATTATGCATATATACCATATTGTCTTTATTCATCTGTTGATGGACACTTAGACTGATTCTACAACCTGGCTATTGTGAATAGTGCCACAAGAAACATGGATGGGCAGGTATCTCTGTTGTGCTGTCTCCTAATTCTTTGAGTATATACCCAGCATTGGCATAGCAGGGTAATTACACTTTTAGTTTTTTTTTTTTTTTTTTTTTTTTTGCATTACCTCCATACTGATTTATATAGTAGCTAGTTTAATTTATACTCCCAAAAGCAATATTAAAGGCTCCTTTTCCCCTTACAGGCATGCAAGCATTTGTTGTTCCCAGTTTTCTTGTTGATAGCCATTCTGACTTGGGTGGTAGTTTTGATTTGCATTTCCTTGATGGCTAAAGATGTTGAATATTTTTGTATACTTATTGGCCATTTGTACTTGTTTTTTTAAAGGAGGTAATTATTTATTTGGGCCATGATTTCAGAAGTGTCAGTTCACTATGGCTGGGAGGGCATTGCTCATGGCCACGTTAAAATGCAAAATATATTTAGTCCCTTTCCAAAAGTCCCCAACATCTTAAGAGTTACAAAATTATTCAAAATCCCAAGTTCACAGTCTCCTCTGAGATTCACAGAAAACTCTTAGCTGTGAGACCCTGTAAAATAGAAAAAAAATCATAGTTCAAGCAGGCACTAAAACAGAGTAAACATTCCCATTCCAAAAGGAAGGAATGGGAGAATAGCAAAGAAGGATGGATTAGAAAAATCAAGACTGAAACCTGGCAAGACAAACATCAATTCCTGTAGGCACACTGTGATGATATTATGTGAATATTAATGGCTCAAGTAGCTCCATCTCTATGACTGTTGGCTGTAGCCCACACGGCTTCTCTCTTGGGGTGGCTCCACATGTTGCCTGTAGATTTCCTGGGCAGATATTAACATGTTGCAGGAATCTATAACAACCTGAGGTCTTCACTGTGCCATAGACTTCACTTTCACAGTTCATGCATTACCCTCTCAGGAGTTCCTTGCAGGGAATTCACCATGCTATACATTGACTGGCCTCCAAGGTTTTCTTTTTAAATCTCTATGGAAACTTCCATGACCCCATAGCTCTTACCTTCTGCAAGCCTGACAAATCAGTGTAACATGAAAGACACCAAGGTTTACCACCAGGTCTGACAGTAGCTATGTTCCTTTGTCACATGACTGTATCAATAACTGAGAGTCTTGGCAGCTGAACCCAGGAAAACACTTTTCTAGATAGTCTTGTTAAAGCAGGGTGCTCTGTGGCTCTCTCTTCTCAAACAAAAGTATTTCAAGTGAATTTGTGGTTTTATAATCTGGATCCTGTGATGGGTGGGGTCTGGCCAATTCTTGATGTGCCCTAAAGGCATCTTTCCTATTGTGATGCAAAGTGCTTGGCTTCTGTTTAATGGCACTGTTCTCTTTAACAACCATACTTTTCTTGTCTACAACTATCAATTCATTCATTTTCTGGCCAGATTACATGTTTTTAAAAGTTCTTCTGCTGTGTATTTTTCTCCCAATTCTCTCTGTGAATCTGGCTAAAATCAACCAGCAATAACCACGTCAGAGCAGGAATGCTATGGTGTCTTGAAATTTTCTCTGCCAAATTAATTAGTCTGTCACCTTTAAACCCATCTATGTGTTTCATTGTACACTGCACACATAACTTCCCCCTTACCCTCTCATAACCCTCCTCCACCATCTCCCACTCCCCACCAATGCCCTCCTTTGTACTTGCATGTCTTTTAGTGGGAATATTTATCTATACCCGTGGATCAGAGTTTTGATTTAAGTCCAAACTTTTTTCTATAGTGATCTATCTTTTTACATTATCAGCAGTATTACAGGAATAATCTAGTCTGTTTGCATTATTGCCATACTATGGTATTGTTGGTATTATTATAATTGTTTCCCAAACTATTAAAGTTGGACTGTTTATTTTGAGATTGACCTCTCTATCATTCCTCATTGGCCCTCTTCCCCCTCCCATCTTCTCCTATCATCACTTCCTTTTGCTAGATCCCTCTTGCCTTCTTTCCACTCCTTAAATTGTCCATTCTCTGCTAAGTTTACATGAGCTTTTCATTATGTTCCAATTTATGTGTAGGATTTTTCCTTTTTTTAAGTTTGATTCAGCTCCCACATATGAGTGAGAATATGTGGTATTTCTCTTTTGGGGCTTGTGTTCATTCACTTAATTTTCTCCAATTCCATCCATTTTGCTGCAAATGACATTATTTCATTTTTTTCATTGCTGAGTAGTATGCCAGTGTGTATATGTACGATAATTCTTTATCCATTCTTCTGTTGAAGGGCACTTTGGTTGATTCCATATCCTTGCTATTGTGAAAAGCGCTGCATTGAACATGGAGATGCAGGTGTCTCTGTGGTATGATGACTCTTCTCCCTTTGGGTATATTCCCAATAGTGGTATAGCTGGGTCATATAGAAGATCTATTTTTAGTTTTCTGATGTACCTTCATATTGATTTCCAAAGTGGTTGAACCCATTTTCAACTCTACCAGCAGCGTAGGAGGGTTCTCTTTTCTCCACAGCCTTGCCAGCATTTGTTGTTATTTGTTTTATAGATCTTGGCCATTCTTACTGGAGTAACGTGGAATCTCAGAGTGGTTTTGATTTGTATTTCCCTAATGGTCAGGGATTTTGAGCATTTTTTCATGTGTTTCATGGCCTTATGAGCTTCTTCATTTGAGAACTATCTATTCGGTTCCTTTGCCCATTTGTATATTGGGCTATTTGGTTTCTTGGGTATTGCTTTCTTGAGTTCTTTATAAATTCTGGAAATTAGTCCTCTGCCCGATGTATAGGATGTGAAGATTTTTTCCCATTCAGTGGGGACTTTGTTGACTCTGTTGATTGTTTCCATTGCTGTACAGAAGCTTTTTTTATTAGAAATTTTTAATGTACATCATAATGTGATTCATTTTGACATGCTTTTCATTGTGACAATTTTCATATATGCAATTTGATAAATATTATTCATATAGGTTACCCCTTACCCTCCCCTATGTTTCCCCCCTCCCCCCTTCCCATCTAAGTTTAAGCTTTTTAATTTCATGTAATCCCATTTATCTATTGTTGTTGTGATTTCTTGAGCAATTGGAGTCTTATTAAGGAAATGCTTTCCTATTCCTATATGTTTGGCATATTGCCTATTCTTTCTTCTATTAATGTTAAAGTTTCTGGTTTTATGTTGAAGTCTTTTACCCATTTTGAGTTATCTCTCATGCATATTGAGTGATGTGGGTCAGTTAACATTTTTCTGCAAGCGGGTATCCATGTTTCCCAGCACCATTTATTGAAAAGGCTATCCTTTTTCCAATTTACTTGCTTTGGTCCTTTGTCAAAAATCAGGTGGCTATAGATGTGTTGATGTATCTCTGGATCTTCTATTCTGTTCCACTGGTCTATAGGCCTATTTTTATCTCAGTACCAAGTTGTTTTTGCTACCACAGCCCTGTAGTATAAAGTCTGGGATTGTGATTCCACCTGTACTAGTTTTGTAGCTTAACAGTATTTTGGCTGTATGTGGTCTTTTGTGATTCCATATGAATTTTTGGATCGTGTTTTCTATTTCTGCAAAGTCTGTCATTGGGATTTTAATGGGGATTGCATTAAATGTATAGATTGCTTTTGGTAGGACAGCCATTTTTACTGTATTGATTCTCCCAATCCAGGAGCAGGGAAGGTCCTTCCACTGTTTTAGTATCCTCTGCAATCTCACTCTTTAATGTTTTGGAGTTTTCCTTGTAGAGGTCTGCAGGACCTTTGGTTTGATTGATTCCAAGGTATTTAATTTTCTGGTGGGATATCATGAAAGAGATTATAGCTGTAATTTCCTTCTCTTCCTGCTTACAGTTGGTGTAAAGGAAGGCTATTGATTTTTGACTGTTAATTTTATATCCTGCCCATTTGTGAAAGGAGTTAATTAGGTCTATAAGTTTTCTAGATGAGGTTTTGGGGTGCTTTAGGAAAAGTATCATGCCATCTGTAAATAAGGATAATTTGAACTCTTCTTTGCCTATCTGTATCCCTTTTATTTATTTGTCTAGTCTGATTGCCCTGGCAAAGACTTCAATCACAATGTTAAATAAGATAGGCGAGATTGGACATGCTTGTCTTGTTCAAGATCTTAGAAGAAATGGTTTCATTTTTTTCTCCATTTAATATCATGTTGGCTGTAGGTCTTCATAGATGTCCTTTATGATGTTAATGTATTTTCCTTTTATGCCTATCTTCTCCAGGGTTTTTATCATGAAAAGGTGTTGCACTTTGTCAAAGGCCTTTTCAGCATTGGTTGAGATGATCATGTGATTTTTGTTTGCAATCCTCTTGATATGCTGGATTACATTAATTGATTTTCATGTCAAACCACCCTTGCATCTTTGGAATAAATCCCACTTGGTTGGGTTGAACAATCTTTTTAATATGTTGCTGAATTTGGTTTTCCAGGATTTTGTTACAAATTTTAGCATCTATGTTCATAAGGGAAATTGGTCTATAATTCTCTATGTTAGACGTAATCTTTCCTGGTTTATGTATCAGGGTGATGGTAGCTTCATAGAATGAGTTTTGGAGTGTTCCCTCCTTCTCTACTTTTTGAAATAATTTGAGGAAGACAGGTATTAATTCTTCTTTGAAAGTTTAGTAGAATTCTGCTGTGAACCCATCAGATCCTGGGCTCTTCTTTGTTTAGAGACTTTCCATTACCTTTCTAATTCAGCATAAGTAATGGGTTTGTTTAGGTCACTTATGTCCTCTGGGGTTAGTTTTGGTAAATCACATATGTTAATAAATTTATCCATTTCTTCTGTATTTTTGTATTTTGGGAATACAATTTCTCATTGTATTTTCTAATGATTTCCTGTATTTCATTTTAGTTGGTGGTTATGATCCCATATTCATCCCTGATTTTCATGATGTTCATTTTTTTGTTTTCTTTTTGATGAGATTGGCCAGGGGATTGTCTATTTTGTTAATCTTTTCAAAGAACCAACTCATAGTCTCATTAATTCTTTGGATTATCTGTTTAGATTCTAATTGAAATACCTCTGCCTTGATCTTGGTAATTTCTTTCTGAGTGCTCCTTTTAGGATTGATTTGTTATTGGCCTTCTAGTGTCTTGAGATGTGTCATTAGGTCATTTATTTGGCTCTTCCCTATGTTATTGGTGAAGGCATTTAATGGAATAAACTTCCCTCTTAGAACTGCCTTTGCTGTATCCGATATGTTTTGGTAGGATGTGTTTTTGTCATCATTTGATTGCAGGAATGTTTTAATTTCCACCTTAATTTCTTCAATAACCCATTGATCATTCAGCAGTGTCTTATTTGGTCTCCATGAATTTGTAATATTTCTAGTATTATTCTTGCTTTTGAGTTCCAATTTTATTCCATTGTGGTCTGAGAAGGTACAGGGGATAATTTCTACTTTTTTGTACTTGTTGTTGTTGTTAGATACTGTCAAGTCATGTCTGACTCATAGCGACACTCATAAGGTTTTCAATGGCTGATTGTTTCAACATTGCCTTAGGAGTGGATTGCCATGCCTTCTCCCATTTTTTACAGTGCTGGGACTTGAACTAGGGACTTCAGAGCTTGTAGAGCAGTGCTCTACCTACTGCACTAGGTCCCAGCCCCTTGCACTTATTGAGGGAATTCTTATGTACTAAAATGTGGTCTCTCTTGGCGAAGGTTCTATGTGGAACTGAGAAGAATATGTACTCCTCTTCATATGGATGGACTATTCTGTACATATCTGTGAGTTCCAGTTGGTCTAGGGTGCAGATTAAGCTCGACATTTCTCTGTTGAATTTCTGTTTTGATTACTTGTCTTTTGGTGAAAGTAGGGTATTGAAGTCTCCCATAATTATTGTGTTTAGACCAATGTAGTCCTTAATTTCCCTTAATATTTGTTTTATGAAGCTAAGTGCCCTGTATTTGGAGAATATATATTCAGTAGCATTATTGGTTCCTGGTTGATTGTTCCTTTTAGTCATATGTAGTTTCCTTCTTTATTTCTTCTAATTAGTTTTGGATTAGTGGTTAATCTATCTTATATTAGTATTGCAACACCTATTTCCCCTCTCCCCCACCCCCCTGCTTGATGTGTTGTTTTCCAGCCCTTAATTCTCAATCTATTGCAGTCTTGGTGGGTTAGGTGAGTCTCCTGAATGGTACATATTGAGGGTTTATGTTTTTTCATCCTATTAGCCAGTCTGTGTCTCTTAATTGGTGAGTTAAGACCATTTACATTAATAGTAAATATTGAGAAGTATCTACTGTTATGTATCCAGTTGTTACATGTTGCTGGTTTTTGATTCATGCTTACTTTATTGCTTTCTTGATTTCTACTTATGTTAACTGTTCAATTCTTTGATCTTCTAGGTAGGGTTGTCTTATATCACCTGTATGTCATAACTGAGGAATTTCTGTAAAGCTGGTTTTGTGGTTACAAATCATTTGAATATGTCAATATCATGGAATGTTTTATACTCCTCATCTATTTTCAAAGATAACTTTGCTGGGTATTGTATTCTTGGTTGGAAGTTTTTCTTTTTCAGAACATGAATTATATGTGTCCAGGCCTTTCTAGCTTTCAATGTTGATGTGGAAAAGTCTGCAGTTATTTCAATGGGGTTTCCTTTAAACATTAGTTGGCATTTTTCCCTGGCTGCTTTTGAAATTGCTTCTCTGCTGTCCAACATAAGCATTTGTACAATAATATGTCCTGGGGAGGATCTGTTTTGGTCTATTCTCAGTGAGGTGATGAACGTTTCAGTTGTGTAAGTATCCAGATCCTGGATTATCTCTGAAAAAATTTTTCTTGAAGATGTCATAAAATAGATTTCTTAATCCTCTGGTGGATCTTTCTTCTCCTTCAGGTATACCCTGCATTCTTAAGGTTCATTTTTTCATTCTGTCTGAGGCCTCTTGGAAATCTGTCTTATATTGTTTCATCATTTTTTCCAATTGCAATTGTGTGTACTTAGTATCTTGGATTGACTCTTCCAAATCTGATATTCATTGCTCAGCCTTGTCCATTCTCAATGATGAGGATTCTGTTGCAGACTTTAATTCATTCAGCTTGCTTTGCATGTCAAGGATTGCTTCTTGGTGTTTCTTGACCATTTCTAGCTGTGAGGAGAGTATATATTGCAGATGAGATAACTTCTTCCTCAAGATTTCGAGGGTGCTGATGGTGTTCATTTTGATTTCTCTTAGTATACTAAGAACCAAAACTCTGAATTCTGATTCAGAAATCTCTAGAAATCAGGATTGTTTGGTGTTGTTTGGTAAGAGGCTTTGGTCTATGGGGTCTTCACCTCCAGCATGCCTTTTCATGTTTCATGTATTTCTTTGCTGAGGTTTGCCCACTGCTTGGTCTGGGAATTAGGATCCACCTCCTCTAAGTGTGAAGAGCTTCTCTCCCTGCTGTTCCTTTGAGTTTGGGTGATGATGAATATCTGACACTTTTTCTCACTCCCCTGTTCCACACTCTGAACCCAGGATTTGCTCCAGGCTCTGTATTCAGTATTGCCTCCTACAGTTTCCCTCTTACCCCTGCATTCCCAACCCCTGAATGGGTCTACTGCCTACACCATGAGTCCTTGGTTGTCTTGTATGTGGTGCTCTTACTCTGGATCACCAGCCCCACCTCAAGATGTTCCCTGTTCTGGATAGGTTCTCCTAGGTTCAGGGAAACATCAGCTGATGTCGCCTTTCTCTGAGCCCTGGACTCTCCACTCCTCAGTTTCCCTGTCTCCAATTCACTATTCAAATGGAACTGGGGGCTAGGGAGGCAACTGTCTCTGTTTCTCTACTCAGGGAGGAGGAGGGAGAGGAGTTGGGGAAAAAAGAGGGAAAAAGAGGAAAGAGAAAATAAAAGATAATAAAAATTAAAACAAAATAATAAACTAAAAATAGGTATAATTATAGAAAATATTAATCATAAAAATAATTGAAAAAAGAGAGAAGAGAAAAGAAGAAAGAAAAATGTTAAATGACCATACACACCAAATCACACTGAAAAGGACCAGAAGGAAAGCATCATAGCAGAAAAAAACATCGTAGCAGAAGAAATATATATCAGAAAACAACATCATAACAGAAAAAAATCTTGAAGACACATTCAGGCAAATATGTCTTAATGGAACTAATAAGCCATGTAGAGAAAGAAGGAAAAAGGACAAACAAACCAAAACATAAAGGGAAGACATGACACAACCAGTCTATCAATTGATGTAGAGAGAACACAAGAAAGGTAGCAATATCAGCACAAAAGCAAAGCAAAACAAAACAAAACATGCACACACTCACAAGAGGTATCAGCAGAAAAGAGAAGTGAATGAGGCAGTAGAGTATACTAGTGAACTCAGGTTTGAACCCCTTTCCTACTACCAGCAGCAGTAATCAACCTTCTGAGAGAGGCCTGCCTTGCTTTCCTCAGGCCAGTGTCCTTGCCTAGTGTTTGGTAGTCTCTCCTTCCTGTCCATTGTTCCAGGAGAAGACATGTAGGGTCGTCCAACTTCAATCCTACTGGCACCTCTGTCTATAGATCTGTCTACATTTTTCTCTTGTGGAAATTTCCCTAAGCAGTGAAGATAGCTTTATTTTGGGATTTCTCAGTTCCACTCTCTTGATGAAAGTAGGCAGGTTTGGGGGGAGAGGTTTCTGCACAGCATCCCTCCAGTGGGGGATGATGGCGGAAATTCCACACAGTCTCTCGGGCTGAACCAGGTTACAGTGTGCTCTCAGAGATCTTCCCTGTGGGGTTCTCTGCCTGTGCTGAACTAGCAGAGAGGCAATGTGACCTGTGCTGTCCTTCTGAGAGTTCTGCCTCCCCCATGGAGTTAGGGCGCTGATATCCCCATTCAGAGAGCACAGCCTAGTCCCTATGGAGGGAGCAGATGGCTATGAGTCAGATCTCAATGCTGGGCCTTCTGCCCACTCACGTGTTCCAAATCCCATCATGCTCTCTTGCTGATCCTGTGCTGTAGTGGGTGGGATGATATTGGTCCACCCCCAGTGAGTCTGAGGCCTGCCTGCCAGTGTAGTTTCACAGCAAAACTGACCTGCCACAAAGTGTACTGCTGGACTCTCCACAGTGGTAGGGAAATGGTGGCCAAGCTGCAGCCATTGGCTGTGCTACTATCTGGGTGTGCTCTGCTCATGGGTGGGCTCCAGCCCCCCACCATGGTCACTCACCAATCCCATGCTGAGGTGGATGGGATGATATCATTCCACCCCTGGTGAATCTGAGACTTTCACTCCTGTGTGGGACATTCACACCCCTGCTCTCTCGCAAACCACATGGGCAGGCAAGGCGTAGAAATGGTGGCTGCACCTGGAGCATCAGGCAAACTCACCAGTTGTTCTCTGTGGGAAGTGCTGCCTGTGTCTTATTGGCAGGATGTTGGAGGGTTGCCATGGTTGTACTCCATGGTGGATATGAGCTGCAAATGTCCATGTGGAATTTTCTCTGGTTTGTAATCTCTCAGTGCTCTGTGATCTGGGCAATGGCATATTGACTGCTGCGGTTTCTCTAGTTCTTCTCCACTTTGGATTGGAATTTCATTGTCTCCCTTGTTTTCTCCACTGTCTGTGCAGTCCAAGTATGGGAGGAATTGTTGGTGAGTTTCCTAGTGGTGCGGCTCTGTGCAGCTGTTAATTTTCTCTTCCTGCTCAAAGTTCCACATTGCTAGCGCACTCTCACTGACCTGCCACACTGATTCCTCGCTATTTAAACTTTTTCTGAAGTTGGTGATATTTACATAACCTCTGAGCCCTTTCTCTTTTAATATATATGTATACATATTCATATTCCTCTACCTCTTATCTAACTTATTACTCTGTCTGACTAGTCAATGTGTGTTCTAAACTATTGTTTAAGCTCTCCTTTTACTCCATGTCAGAAGGCGGGTCATATCTGTCTGCCATCTTTCCTCCACCTGGATTCTGGATTTAAGGTTTGTGAGAACTGTGTGCTTGTTCTGTACCTATGACATTCAGGTGGCATTCTTTTTTTCCCTTTATTGATAAATCTTGGTAGGGTACAGAGTAATATAGCATTTACTATTTCCATTGTGCAATTATTACATTACTTTTCTTTACACTCTCGTCAACTGACAAAGTTTCTGGAACCTTTTAAATAATATGTAGTAAAACTCATATACATTTATGGGTTATAATCCCCTATTTTTCCCATGTACCCATGAAGTTGCATCATTTAAATTGAGTTTATCCACTCCCACTTTATCCCTTTACATTATTTCTCCTGCCCATCCTGCCTCCCATAATATTTCTTCCCTTTGCTAGTCCCCTCCCTCCTTCTTTCTACTCTGCTTATATTTTCCCCTCTAAGTTAAGTTTAATTTTTAATTTTTATATATACTTATGTATATTTGGCTTTTCTTTCTTTAAGTGAGATTCAGCTCCCACATATGAGTGCAAACAGAAAGTATTCCTCTATTTGAGAATGTGTTCATTGCTTAAGATGATATTCCTCAGTTCCATCCATTTTGCTGCAGATAACATTATTTCATTCTTTTTTATTGCTGAGTAAAATTGCTTTGTTTATATGTACCACAATTGCTTTATCCATTCTTCTGTTGATGGGCATATTGGTTGGTTCCATATTCCTGCAATTATGAAGAATGCTGCATTAAATGTGGAGATGCAGGTGTCTCTGCAGTATGATGACTTGTCTCCATTTGGGTATATTCCCAGGAGTGGTACAGCTGGGTCATTTGGCAGTTCTAGTCTTAGTTTTCTGAGGTATTCCCATATTGATTTCCAAAGTGGTTGAACTAATTTACAGTCCCACCAGCAGTGTAAAAGTGTTCCTTTTTCTCTGCATCCTTGCCATAATTTGTTGTTATTTGTTTCATTGATCTTGGCTATTCTTACTGGAGTTAGTTGGAATCTCTGTGTTGTTTTGTATAGCATTTCCCTAATGGCTAGGGATATTGAGCAATTTTTCCTTTGTTTCTTAGTACTATGAATTTCTTCATTTGAGAACTGTCTGTTCATTTCCTTTATCTACTTGTGTATTGGGTTATTTGTTATCTTGGTATTTGCTTTATTAAGTTCTTTGAAAATTCTAGGAATTTGTCCTCTGTTGGATGTGTAGGATGTGGTGAATTTCTACCATTAAGTGGACTCTTCCTTAACTTTGTTGATTGTGTACTTTGCTACATAGAACCTTTTTAATTTCATGTGATCCCACTTGTCGATGCTTGGTGCCATTTCTGGGATATTGGAGTCTTGTTAAGGAAATACTTTCCTATGCCTACATAAATTGCTTTTGGTACTATAGCCATTTTTATAATATTCTTTCTCCCAATCCATAAGCAGAGGAAGTCCTTCCATCTTCCAGTATCCTCTGAAATTTCTTTCTTTGATGTTTTGAAGTTTTACTTGTAGAGATCATCAGAGTCTTTGGTTAAATTGATTCCTAAATATTTAATTTTCTGGTGAGCTATTTGAAATGGTTTGCTGCCTTAATTTCTTTCTCTTCTCATTTACAATTGGTATAAAGGAGCTATACTGATTGTTGAGTGTTAATTTTGTATCCTGCTACTTTGCTGAAGGAATTAATTGGGCATAAGATTTTTCTATAGGAATTTTTGGGATCCGTTAGGTAAAAGATCATGTCATCTGTGAATAATGATAATTTGAACTGTTCTTTGCCTATCTATATCCCTTTGATTTCTTTCTCTTGTCTCATTGCTCTGGCTAGGACTTCGATCACAATATTGAATAAGAGAGGACAGACTGTACATCCTTATCTTGTTCCTTATCTTAGAAGGAATGGTTTAATTTTTCACTGTTTAATATATTACCTGTAGGTTTGTCATAGATGGTCTTTATGTCATTGAGGTATTTTCCTATTTTGCCCTTCTCCAGGGATTTTATCATGAAAAGACGTTGCACTTCATAAAAGGCCTTCTCTGCATCAATTCAGATGATCGTGTGATTTATCTCTGCAAGTCTCTTGATATGTCAAATTACATTCATTGATGTCCATATGGTGAACCAGGCTTGGATCTGGGGAAAGAAGCCTACTTGATCATGTTGTATGATCTTTTTTTATGTGTTGCTGAATTCGGTTTGCCAGAAATTTGTTGAGGACTTTTGCGTTAATGTTCATCAGGAAAATTGGTGTATAGTTCTCTTTCTTTGAGGTGTCTTAGCCTGGTTTTGTTATCAGAGTGATAGTGATTTTGTGGAATGAGTTTGGGAGTGCCCCTTTCTTTTCATGAAATATTTTGAGGAGAATAGGTATTAATTCTTCTTTGAAGGTTTGATAGAAATTTGCTGTGACTCCATTGGGACCTGGGTTTTTTCTTTGTTGAGAGACTTTTTATTACCTTGTCTATTTCAGTGAATAGAATGAGTCTGTTTAAATTGCTTATGTCCTGTAGACTTAATTTTGGTAATTCATATGTGTTCACTAATTTTTCCTTTTCTTCTGTATTTTCATTTTTTTGGAGTACAATTTCTCAAAGTATTCCCTGAAGATCTTCTGGATTTTGTTAGAGTCTGGTTATGACCCTGTTCTCACCTCTAATTTTTTTTTAAATTTGGGATTTATTTTTCTTTCTTTTAGTAAGATGTGCAAGGGGCATGTCTATTTTATTAGTCTTTTCAAAAAACAAGCTCTTAGACTCATTAGTTCTTTGAATTATCTTTTTGGATTCTTATTGAGATATTTCTGCCCTGATCTTTATAATTTCTGCCTGAGTGCTCCTTTTAGGATTGGCTTATTGTTGGCCTTCTAGTGCCTTATGTGTCACTAAATTATTTAGTTGGGCCTTCCCTAACTTATTGATGAAGGTGCTCACGGCTATGAGCTTCGCTATTAGAACTGCCTTTGCTGTATGCCATAAATTTTGGTAAGATATGTTCTCATCCTTGTTTGATTGTAGGATTTTTTTTTAAATTTCCACTCTGATTTCTTTGATTGTTCATCGGTCATTCAGCAGTGTATTATTTAGTCTTCATGAATTTGTAGTATTTTGGAACTTTTTCTTGTTTTTGAGTACAAGTTTTATTCTATTGTGATCTGATAAGGTACAGGGTATGATTTCTATATTTTTGTATTTGTTGAGGCCATTTTGTGGGCTAAAATGTGGTCTATCTTAGGAAAAGTTCCATGTGCTGATGAGAAGACCATATATTCCACATCTGATGGATTTATGATCATTTTTATGTGTTGCTGAATTTGGTTTGCCAGGTTTTGTTGAGGATTTTTGCATCAATATTCATCAGGGAAATTCATCTATAGTTTTCTATTTAAAGTGTCCTTGCCTGGTTTTGGTATCAGGGTGATACTGGCTTTATAGAAAAATTTTTGAAGTGCCCCTTCCTTTTCTGTTTTATGAAATAGCTTGAGGAGAATAGGTGTTAATTATTCTTTCAAAGTTTGAGAGAATTCTGCTCTGTGCCTGTCAGGACCTGGGATTTTCTATGTTGGGAGACTTTTTATTAGTGTCTCTATTTCATTGACTGTAATGGGTCTGTTTAAATTGCTTATGTCCTCTAGGCTTAATTTTGGTAATTCTTATGTATTAATGAGCTTTTACATTTTTATGTATTTTCTTTTTTAGGAGTACAATTTTTCAAAGTGTGCCCTGATTATCTTCTCGATTTTGTTGGTATCGGTGCTTATAACCCCATTTTCATCTCTAATTTTTTTAATTTGGGATTTTTCTTTATTTCTTTTGGTGAGATAGGTAAGGGGGCATCTATTTTATTAATCTTTTCAAAGACCCAGCTCTTAGTCTAAGTAATTCTTTGAATTGTTCTTTTTTGATTCTAACGGGTTTATTTCTGCCTTGAACTTAATAATTTCTGTCTGAGTACTCCTTTTGGAATTGGCTTATTGTTGGCCTTCTAGTGCCTTAAGATGTGTCATTAAGTTATTTAATTGGGCCTTCCCTAACTTATTTATGAGGAGATTCATGGATATGAACTTCCCTCTTAGATTTCCCTTCACTGTATCCCATAAATTTTGATAGGATGTATTTTC